>JAXQQM020076076.1:0-13361 GCA_034641835.2 Pinus albicaulis
CTTTTCATCCCTTATGTTGAGATTGCAACAAGATGATGAGCTTAGTGGAAAGGAGTCGCCTTCACTAAGTGGGCCCGCAGGCTATTTTTGGCGCAAAGTCTATTTTTAGACTATTTCTATTTTTAGACATATGGATCATGTTCTATGAGTTGCAGGATGCTATTTGTGGATGGTTGGTCAAGTCGGAAAAAATAGATGGACTTCTATTTTTAAACATACTGGGCAGAATCTATTTTTAGATTGCCAGTCTAAAAATAGATATGTCGAATATTATTAGCTCTTAATAATATTTAGACTCTAAACATTATCTTATTCTCTTGGAGCACTTCAGCTAAGTGCACAGATGTGGCACAGGAGCTGACAGAAGGAATTACGCTATTCCTAAGGGTTATGTGGAGCTATTGCATGGATACTTCAGTTAGAACTCATGTGAGAGAGTTTGGTGGAGTTGATTGAGGAAGTTAATGGAGTTGTGTTCAATTTAACTAATCTAAACATAGTTGAGTTATTTGTATCTAGTTTAACTGATTGATACAATTAGTGAGAGTGGTGTGAATTAATTATTAATTAATTCACTAATTATAAACTCATTAATCAACTAAAGAATGCATCAGTTAACTTCAGTGCATGGACAGTTTCAGTGGAGACCAGTGCATAAATAGGTGAAAGAGCAGGTTAACTATCAGTTGTGACTATACTGTTGCTATTTGCAACACACAGATAGGTGGAGAAGCCCATGAGGATTGCGCAGTACAAGCCAGGTGGTTTATCTATTTAATGAAGCCATCTCATAGCATTGATAACGCAATAGAGGCTGGCTATCAAGTGGCAAAATATTGGAGCATGTGTTTTGCTAGATCTAGCTTGATAGTGTGTAGCAATTAGAGGTTGTGCTGAGAGCTTGTGAGGAGATTTGTACTATGATTGTTACATGATCTCCATGACATATAATATACAGATAGTTGGGGTTTTCAGCTTTAAGCTTTCCCATTAAATACTTTGTTCATATGTGTGATTGTTTGTGGTTTTAATGTATGCATGCAATTGATTTTATTTCCGCATGTGATGATAAATGGTAGAAGAGATTCTGTATTATGCATGAAGCTAAAATAGTGTGTGATCAGGAGAATCTTGGTGGATAAAATATTAGTTATTCAAATTTCTACACCTTAGATATGGAACGTACCTTAGTAGGGAAGTGAACTTGGTTATGTACTCATCCATTTTCATTTTACCTAGCTTCAAATCGTGAAATTCTTTGTATTTTTTATCATAGAAACGTTTTGTTAAGTATTTGTTTTTAAAATATTGCTAGAACGAATCCCATGTCACATCTTGATCTTTAATGCTGCGAACATTCTTTACTTCCTCCCACCACAGAGTGGCCTTTTCTCTCAACTGGTAAATGGCCAATCTGGCTTTAAGGTTGTTGTTGTACTCGTAGACTTGGAAGTACTTGTTCATATTAATCAGCCAAGCTTCAACCAACTCTTCAGCTTATCCATCAAACGTAGGTGGTTTTATCTTCCGGAACTCTTCTTGTAGTTCCACCTTTTGTTTCTTAATTTCCTGTTGATCCGACACATTACCAGAATCAGCCTCATTATAGTTTTTGTTTCTGTTGCTTTGTTGTGAATGGCTTCTGTCCATTCTGTCAGTGGTTTGGTCCTTGGCTTTTCATTTGTTATCTTCCTACATGTCCCTATCGGGACTGGGTTGTAACACCCCTTGATTTTGTTTGTCAGGAAGGCTCTTGTGTATCCTTTCCTTCTCTTGCATCAAACGTTCATTGTCACTCCTCACTCGGACCATTTCTTCCTGCAACTTCTACACAGTACTTAATAGTATACTGGTCTGGTGTTGTTGCTCCTCCAGCAGTCTACTGGTATGCTAGTGTTGATCCACGCTTAACTGAATCCATAGTTCAAGATTCATTTATGGCTGTAGTTGAGGTGTAGGTTCCCTAGTATTCCGAGGTATATGTTATGTCGATCCCCTTCTCATATCATCCTTTGCAATATTATTTATGGTTTTTGCATCAATTATACACACAATTTATCATGTTAGACGACCCCTAGGGTCCCCGCGTGGGAACGCTGCTCTAATACCACTTGTAACATTTGTCATAAGAAAAAAAAAAACTTTTACCTATTACTAAATATATATGACTGTACTGCCTATATAATTATATAAACATCTAAATCTTTGTTGACTATAATTCGACATTTCTAAACATATATATATATATAATAAAACCTTGTTTATGTCATACATCTATATACTACATAGAGAACACATAGGGTAACATATATATGTAAAGGTTGTTGATCAACATTATCCAAGTCTTGCACACGCTCTCGTTGATAACCACAATTATTAACTCTCATACCCAAATCATTTATGTTTTTTATTAAACCTGCTATTATGAAAGTCCGACTAAATCGAGTATGGCATCCTTGGGAACTTTAACTTTCTATTTACCCTTACAGTTGTACTCTTCTATTGATGATACCTTTCCGTAGTTAGCCATTTGCCAGATCATCCACCTTTCGATCGGATGCCTTGGGATCTACGGTGGAGAGATGGGTGGGAATGGATCAGGGTAATGCCAAGGAAACCCTAACTAACTCCTCATTTAGCTGGTTTCTTTGTGGGTGCCTCGTCTACAACCTCTACGGTGGCATGGAGGTTCTCCCGGCAACGCCTTGCTCCATTCAAACAACATCTCTGCCACGACTCGGTAAGAAAACTCTCTTAGAACAGCCATAGTCTCGTTATTTTGTTTTTCAGTGCCCTGTAATCCTCCATGTATGTTTAACTTTGTTTAGGTCCAATTCCCACGGTATGTTGCTCTTTGGAGATGAGTTGCAGGGTCTTTCGTAAGGTTTTCCAATTGCCTCTGCTCGGTTTAGGCACCTTATCCATTACTGGCGTGCAAGCGACCTCCTGTGTAGTTTTCTCCTACATCACATCAGGTATTGAAGTGTATAGATTTTCAGTTCTTCCTTAATCAACATTTTTCTTGCACTGTTTTCTTTAGTGTATTTTTAACTGTGAGTTATTACCTTTCGTTTACACAGTTTCTCCAGCATTCTGCCTACAGGTGCGATTAACATTGGTTCGCTCTCCTGCCTAGTTCTTTTGGGGTTATTATCAATATTTTTGTGTTTTCGCTAGAATTCATATTATTATTGTCTTATCCCCATTTCCTTGTTATATTGATGTAGATATTCCTCTCAGCCGAAGGCCAAGGTTACGCAACGTTCTTCCCCTTCCCGGTATTCTTCGACACGAGCTTACCTGAGACCTTTTCTTTACTTTTCAGGTATTCTATTCACGCTTCTTCTTGGGTTGTTGAACATTCATGGCTAAGCACACCCGTGCTCCCAGGTCTCAACTGGGTTTACGGCCACCGAGCCTTCCACCCTATTACTCTTTGGATAGGGTTATGCCCACTCGGCTTTCTTGCTTACATTATTTATTTTAAAAAATTGCTCAGTCTTCATACCGAGATACTATGTAGGAGTTCTTTTTCCATTATGTACAATGAAACCAGTTTAATATATTTTAAGAGCATAAATTAAGAGAATTTCTCTCGTCGTTCTACATTCTATATTTCTATGGGTTCTTCTCATTGGTTTCCCTTTTCGGTCTATTATTTACTCTGTGGGTTTAGAAATGTTTTTTTGTTTTAACTTAAGGAACCTTAAGTTTAATATGGTTTATGGAGTCGGTAACTTACAAGAAGAATGTGTATGGGTTACTTTCGTGCCCATGGGGCCATGCATTTTATTATCATACTCTGTTGTAGCTTTCTATACATATACTGTGTTTAATTTACAGGATTAAATGTATTTTATCTTTCGGGAATATTAGTCTTTTCTATGATTTAGCTTCGCTTATTGTGCTCAAATTTTCTCCTGCTAAACACATATGAGAAAAGATGGATTTTTTATTTGAATTGGTAATTTTTCTTCTTTTTCCAGGAACATTGGATTTTCAATTTTCTTCTACTACGGTTAGTTTATGCCTGGACCATCTTAGTTATGTCTGTGTATAGTTCAATTTTGAGTGAACGAACAGATTTTGGGGTCTAGGGTCTCCATCCCGGACTCTGAACTAACAATTCACTCCCAATTCCACTTTCGTTCTCCTTAAAAGAAAATGCTTTTCTAACTAAAGGTTTGGTATTGTTATTTCAATCTTTCCTCGTTTATTCTATTAGTAATAATATTATCCACAACATAATTCTAAGAATATTTTACATATCTAGTTACACTTGACAGTTCAATTATTAAACCAAAATTTCCAATGTATTACATAGATATGCCTCAAACAAGATATAAATAGTATATAATCTTTCTTTTTGACACCAACACACTTTACTTCAAATCTTTAAACAACTTGATCTATATCTTTCGTGTATTAAAGCTGTGTGTCTATCACATCTGTGATAAAATTAATTCTATTTACTTATCTCGGTTTTGGGCCTTTTTGATGTCCTCCCAACCATAAGAGAGGTGATTATGTCCTCATCTTCCCCCGTGCTCCACACCTAAGAAATATAGGTTGACAGAGATAATTCTAGGGAGACCTCAAAACCCCAAGTCACGTCTTCTTTTGAGAAATCTCCAGGAAAGCTGAGTGATTCCACTAGTCTCTACGAGCTCAGGAATTCTTCACTCTCTTCCTCCTTTTCATCCTTCTTCATTGAACATAACCCATTTTCCTCACTAGGATGTACGTTTATCCTCAGAGGAAAAGGTAATTGTCCAAAACTATTCAACCACTTCTCAGTTCTTGGAATACTTTTACCAACAGTATTTTTTTACTTTTATGGAACCACTTTTCCATAACTACTTTTTATTTTCCATAAAAAAAAATTAATTCATGTTCATCAAGTACTTTTCACAAAGGAATAAAAAAATGTTTTAGTTTCTTCAAAATAAATAAAAATGACATAACAACTAGTTAATCAACTAGTTGGCACCTAAACCAGCTATCACAACTCCCCCCTAGAAGTAAACACCGTCCTCGGTGTTTCATTTCAACTCAAAAAATAAATATGGATAATATTCTCGAACAAAACCTTCATTCTCCCAGGTATCCTCATCCGAGCTGAAGTGCTTCCAGGGCTGAAGTTCTTCCACCGCACTTTAACCTCGGTGAATGGCTCGCCTTCCCGAGTATGATTTCTTCTCCGATCATTATATTTGTTCCACTTAAATTTGTCGTCCGTCACCTAACTAAGAAAACTCCAATTATTTTCTCATAAAATTGTATTTCAAGTTAGGATTTTCAATTTTTCCTACCTCAATGATTTTCTAGTGGATTACATGCTTCGGATCATGCAAATATTTCTTCAGTAAGGATACATGGAACACATTTTTCACCCGGATATGGCTGGGTAAGGCCAATCGGTATGCAACAGGCCCCACCCTTTCCAATACCTGGAAGGGTACACAGAATCTGGGAGCCAAATTGGCACAGGAGGCCCACCTTAATGTACTCCTCTTTGGTTTAATCCTTACATACACATGATCCCCACTTAAAATTATCAATAAGTTCTCTTCTTATTAAACCTTCTGTCGATCTTGAGCAGCTCTTAGGTTTTTCTGATCTTTCTAACTTCTGATTCCATCTCGGCCAGCATTTATGGTCCAAGCATTAACTTAGTTTCGAGGTTGCTCCAATTGATGGCTGTTCAACATTGTCATCCATATAAATCCACGAAGGGATTCATCTTAAGAGACTCGTGGTAACCATTGTTGTAGGAAAATTCTATCAAGTGCAAATATTCTTCCCATTTTCTTGGCTACTGCATCACGTACATGCGCAGCATATCCTCCAAGACTTGGTTTACCCGCTTGTTTTGTCCATTCGTTTGAGGATGATAAGTGGTGCTGAAATTTATTTGGGTTCCTAAACCTGTAAATAAGTTCTTCTAGAATGCTGAAGTAAAATTCACATCTTTGTCTAATATGACAGTCTTTGGTATACCATGCAGTCTGAAGATGTATCTCATAAAGATATCAGCTATTTGTGCAGTTTTGTAAGTAGACTATACTGGTATAAAATTTGTTGTCTTGCTCAGTCTATCAACCACCACCATAATGGAGTCATTGTGCCTTTTTTATCGTGGTAAACTACTAATGAATTTTAGGGATATAACTTCCCATTTCCATTTAGGTACTGGTATGGGCCGCAACAATCTAGTTGGATGTTGGTGCTCCACCTTAACCTGTTGACACTCCGGGAACTTGTTTAAATATTCTCCAATGTTCTTCCTCATACCAGACCAGAAATAGGTCTTTCTGATTGCAATCAACATTTTCTGGTATCCTGGGTGACCTGAATAATTGCTACAGTGATAGTCATTCATCACCAACTCCTTCAAATCCATTCGATTTGGAATATATATCTTTTCCTTAAAGGATAACAACTGATCTTTGCTAACCCCATAGTCAAAAGGTTTCTCTTGCCTTCTGGCTTCCTCCATTTGTTGCCATAAAAATTGATACTCAGTATCCTTCCGGGCTTCCTCTTTTAATTGATCTAAAAAATTACATTCAAGTTGGTTATAGAAAATTTCATAAACACAATGCAGTTTTCTGCTTAAAGCATTCACCACATAGTTTTCTTTACCTTTTACATGTTGAATATATATGTCAAACTCACTTAGGAAGGCATTCCACCTTGCCTGACGAGAATTTAAATCAGCTCGCTTAAAGTAGCTGGTTAGGCTACTATGACCAGTCTTTAACACAAATCTCTTTCCTAGCAAGTAGTGCCACCAAACCCGGAGTGCATGCACTACCGCTATCAGCTCTAAATCATAGGCTGAATACCTCTATTCATGGTCTTTTAACTTCCTTGATTCATAGGCAACCACTTTTACTTCTTGTGACAAAACTGCCCCAAAACCTTCTTTACAGGCATCAGTACAAACCTCAAACTCCTTGCTGGAATCGATTACCCCCAACACTGGGGCAGTGGTAAATAGATGTTTTAATCTTTCAAAACTGACCTGGCATTCAGTGTTCCACTTAAATACTTTTCCCTTCCTTTGCAAGGAGGTGATTGGAAAGGAAATTTTGGAGAACCCCTTAATGAATCATCGATAGTACCCAGCGAATCCCATAAAGGACCGGATATCCGCTACATTTTGGGGAACTCGCCATTCCATAATCGTCTTAATTTTCTCTGGATCAACCACTATTACCTCAGCGGAAATAACATGGCCTAGATATTGGATTTCCTCTTTGAAGAAATCACATTTGCTGAACTTGGCACACAACTGATGTTTTCTTAACATCTCCAACAATATTCTTAAGTGTTCCTTGTGCTCTTCCTAATTCTTGGAATAAATTAAAATATCCTTGATAAATATCAACAAAAAATTGTCCAAGAAAGGGTGAAATATATTGTGCATCAACCTCATAAATGTTGCCGGTGCATTAGTTAGACCGAAGGGTAGTACCACAAACTCATAATGCCCATATTTGGTACGGAAAGCGGTCTTGTAGATATCCTCATCTTTTATCTGGATCTGGTGATACCCAGACCTTAAGTCTATTTTTTAGAAGACTATGGCTCCTTGCACCTGATCAAATAGGTCATCAATCCGAGGTAAGGAGTATTTATTTTTTACTGTCAGTTTATTGAGCTGTCTATAATCCATGCACATTCGCATGGTTCCATCCTTCTTCTTTATAAACAACACTGGTGCTCCCCAAGGGGACACACTTGATCGAATGTACCCTTTTTCCAATAGCTCTTGCAATTGCATTTTTAATTCTTTCAACTCCGGAATACTCATTCGATATGGAGCCCTTGAAACTGGTGTTGATCCTGGCATTAACTCAATGGTGAAATCAATATCCCTTCTTGGGGGTAATCCTGGAACATCTTCTAGAAATACATCCATGAATTCTTGTACCACTGGTATGTTCTCCATCATAGGAGTCTTCTCCTTGGAATTGGCATAATCCACTTGGATTGCATAAATCTGACATCATTTCTTAATGCATTTATTCATTTGGGATGTTGTAATAGGACACAGTTGTAGTGGTTTCTTGATTCCTTGAATCTCGTTGTGAGTTCCATATTGCATCCTATAATATATAGTATTTTCTTTACAATCCACCAATGTCCAATGTTTCTCCAACCAATCCATGCCCAAGAGTACATCGTAGGACCCTAACGGCAGTATACTCAGCTCCACATTTAACTGCTGGTTTCCAATTTCCAATGTATAGTTTGGAATTTTGGCACTTACTTTTCTTTTTTCACCCGTGGCTAGCTGTACCAGCTAGGGATTTTTGAATTTATGACTTTGTAATTTACATTGTTCTAATATTTTGGGGTTTACATAACTTAACCTTTCACCTGGGTCAACCAAAATAGAAACAGGCTGCGATAGTAGCTTACTTTCCAACTCTATCATCGTTGGTTGATAGTCCGCCTGACGATCTTCCAAGGTTGCATTGATTCTGGGTATATTTTGGGCTACATCTCCCACTATAGAAGCTTCTTGCATGTTAGCGAATGTTTCACTTCTTCCTCGCTGGGGGCAATTTTTATAGTAATGAGCCTCACTGCACCCCCAACACTGCAAAGGTGGTTTTGGGGCTTGTCCTTGCTCAGGCTTGCTCAAGTTTGTTGGAAGCCTCTGTAGGCCTATTTTCTGCAGGCCATTGAGTTCTTTGGTGGTTTCTTCCTAACTGTTTTCTTACTTTATTTCATGCACAATTATTGAAGTTACTATTTCTAGCACTTTTGAAACTGGAATTTATTTTCTGTCCTTTTCTAGGCTGCCAATTTTTGCCTAGTTCTCCTTTCACTTTGGACTGCTGATAACACATTATAGCTTTCTAAATTGCTTTGTCCATGGTCCTTGGATTCACAAATTCAATTTGTTCCTTCATATGGGTTGGAAAAATACTTAAAAATTGTTGAACCTTAGCTCATCCCCAGATAAGGGAACGTACCTTAGTAGGGAAGTGAACTTGGTTATGTACTCATCCATTTTCATTTTACCTAGCTTCAAATCGTGAAATTCTTTGTATTTTTTATCATAGAAACGTTTTGTTAAGTATTTGTTTTTAAAATATTGCTAGAACGAATCCCATGTCACATCTTGATCTTTAATGCTGCGAACATTCTTTACTTCCTCCCACCACAGAGTGGCCTTTTCTCTCAACTGGTAAATGGCCAATCTGGCTTTAAGGTTGTTGTTGTACTCGTAGACTTGGAAGTACTTGTTCATATTAATCAGCCAAGCTTCAACCAACTCTTCAGCTTATCCATCAAACGTAGGTGGTTTTATCTTCCGGAACTCTTCTTGTAGTTCCACCTTTTGTTTCTTAATTTCCTGTTGATCCGACACATTACCAGAATCAGCCTCATTATAGTTTTTGTTTCTGTTGCTTTGTTGTGAATGGCTTCTGTCCATTCTGTCAGTGGTTTGGTCCTTGGCTTTTCATTTGTTATCTTCCTACATGTCCCTATCGGGACTGGGTTGTAACACCCCTTGATTTTGTTTGTCAGGAAGGCTCTTGTGTATCCTTTCCTTCTCTTGCATCAAACGTTCATTGTCACTCCTCACTCGGACCATTTCTTCCTGCAACTTCTACACAGTACTTAATAGTATACTGGTCTGGTGTTGTTGCTCCTCCAGCAGTCTACTGGTATGCTAGTGTTGATCCACGCTTAACTGAATCCATAGTTCAAGATTCATTTATGGCTGTAGTTGAGGTGTAGGTTCCCTAGTATTCCGAGGTATATGTTATGTCGATCCCCTTCTCATATCATCCTTTGCAATATTATTTATGGTTTTTGCATCAATTATACACACAATTTATCATGTTAGACGACCCCTAGGGTCCCCGCGTGGGAACGCTGCTCTAATACCACTTGTAACATTTGTCATAAGAAAAAAAAAAACTTTTACCTATTACTAAATATATATGACTATACTGCGTATATAATTATATAAACATCTAAATCTTTGTTGACTATAATTCGGCATTTCTAAACATATATATATTAAAACCTTGTTTATGTCATACATATATATGCTACATAGAGAACACTTAGGGTAACATATCTATGTAAAGGTTGTTGATCAAAATTATCCAAGTCTTGCATGACCTCTCGTTGATAATCACACTTATTAACTCTCATACCCAAATCATTTATGTATTTTATTAAACCTGCTATTATGGCTATCCGACTAAATCAAGTATGGGTGTCCTCAGGAACTTTAACTTTGCATTTACCCTTAAAACTATACTTTTCTATTGATGGCACCCTTCCATAGTTAGCCATCTGTCGGATCATCCGTCGTTCGATTGGATGTCTTGGGATCTACGGAGGAGAGATGGGTGGGAACGGATCGGGGTAATGCCAAGGCAACCCTAACTAACTCCTCATTTCGCTAGTGGTTTCTCTGTAGGTGCCTCTTCTGCAACCTTCGTGGTGGCATGGAGGTTCTGCCGGCAATGCCTTACTCCATTCGAACAACTTCTTCGCCACGGCTCGGTAAGAAAACTCTCTTAGAACATTCATAATCTCATTATTTTTCTTTTTCGTGCCTTGGCATCTACCATGTATGTTTAACTTTGTTTGGGTTCAATTCCCACGGTATGTTTCTCCTTGGAGATGAGTTTCAGGGTATTTCGTAAGGTTTTCCAATTGCCTCTGTTGGGTTTATGCACCTTATCCATTACCAACATGCAAGCGACCTCCTGTGTAGTTTTCTCCTCCATCACAACATGTATTGAAGTGTATAGATTTTCAGTTCTTCCTTAATCAACATTTTGCTAGCGTCGTTTTCTTTAGTTGGTTTTTAACTATAAGTTCTTACCTTTCGTTTACATAGTTTCTCCAACATTCTGCCTGCGGGTGCGATTAACACAGGTTCGCTCTCCTGCCCAGTTCTTTTGGGGTTATTATCAATATTTTTGTGTTTTCGCTAGAATTCATATTATTATTGTCTTATCCCCATTTCCTTGTTATATTGATGTAGATATTCCTCTCAGCCGAAGGCCAAGGTTACGCAACGTTCTTCCCCTTCCCGGTATTCTTCGACATGAGCTTACCTGAGACCTTCTCTTTACTTTTCAGGTATTCTATTCACGCTTCTTCTTGGGTCATCAAACGTTTGTGGCTAAGCACACCCGTGCTCCTAGGTCTCAACTGGGTTTATGGCCGTCGAGCCTTCCACCCTATTACTCTTTAGACAGGGTTATGCCCACTCGACTTTCTTGCTTACATTAGTTATTTTAAAAAATTGTTCGGTCTTCATACCGAGATACTTTGTAGGAGTTCTTTTTCCACTATGTACAATGAAACTAGTTTAATATAATTTAAGAGAATTTCTCTCGTTGTTTCACATTGTATATTTCTATGAGTTCTTCTCACTGGTTTCCCTTTTCAGTCTATTGTTTACCCTGTAGGTTTAGCAATGTTTTTTGTTCGAACTAAAAGAACCTTATGTTTAATATGGTTTCTGGAGTCAGTAACTTCCAAGAAGAATGTGTATGGATTACTTTCGTGCCCATGGGGCCATGAATTTTATTATCATACTCTGTTGTATCTTTATATACATATATTGTGTTTACTTTACAGGATTAAATGTATTTTATCTTGCGGGAATATTAGTCTTTTCTATGATTTAGCTTCGCTTATTTTTCTCAGAATTTCTCCTACTACACACATATGAGAAAAGATGGATTTTTTATTTTCATTAGTAACTGTTCTTCTTTTTCCAGGAACATTGGATTTTTGGTTTTCTTCTTCTACAATTAGTTTGATTCCTGGACCATCTTAGTTCTTTCTGTGTATAGTTCAGTTTTTAGTGAATGAACAGATTCTGGGGTCTAGGGTCTCCACCTTGGACTCTGAACTAACAGTTTACTCCCAATTCCACTTTTGTTCTCCTTAAAAGAAAATGATTTTCTAACTAATGGTTCAACATTGCTATTTCAATCTTTCCTTATTTATTCTATTAGTAAGAATCTTATCCATAGCATAATTCTAAGAATATTTTACATATCTAGTTACACTTGGCAGTTCAATGATTAGACCAAAGTTTCCAATATATTACTCAGATATGCCCTTCACAAGATAAAAACAATATACAATTTCTCTTTTTGATAGCAATACACTTTACTTCAATTCCTTAAACAACTTGATCTATATCTTTCCTTTACTAAGTTGTCGGTCTATCACATCTGCAATAAAATTAATTCTGTTTACTTATCTCATTTCTTGGCTTTGTTGTTGATGTCCTCCCAACCATAATAGAGGCAATTACATTCTCATCTTCCCCCGTGCTCCACACCTGAGAAGTATAGGTTGACAGAGATGATTTCAGAGAGACCTCATGCCCCCAAGTCCAGTCTTCTTTCCAAAAATCTTCCGAAAAACGGTGTGATTCCACTGGTCTCTACTAGCTGAGGAATTATTCACTCTCATCCTTCTTTTCCCTTAGTTTTTGAACATAACCCCTTTTCCTCACTAGGATGTACCTTTATCCTTAGAGGAAAAAGTAAGTGTCCAAAACTGCTCAACTACTTCTCAGTTCTTGGAAAGCTTTTACTATCAGTATTTTTTTCTTTTTACTTTTATGGAACCACTTTTCCATAACTAATTTTTATTTTTGATAAAACAAAATTAATTCATGTTCTTCAAGTAATTTTCACAAAGGAATGAAAAAAAAATGTTTTAGTTTCTTCAAAACAATTAAAAATGACATAAAAACTAGTTAATCAACTAGTTGACAACTAAACCAGCTGTCACACCCACGTACAAGATAGGAAGAGTCTTTCATCAAACGAAATGGAGCTCGGAGACGGCTTGTGGGATAGCTCCCTCCGAGGACTCCACAACTTTCCGGATAGGAGGTGGACCTCGTCCAAACGACATCCTAACTTGACTCCGACGACGACATCCCAACTCGTCTCCAGTGGACCCCATGCCCCTACCTCTGCTACCTGGCTCCGTCTACGCCACTCCTCTCCTCTCTGCTCTCCCTGCCACCACTCCCGCATGCTCCAGTTTTCCACCCCATGACTAGGAGCCACCTACTACAATCAAGAGCATGTATTTTTATCACACAAAGTCTCATTATGTACCTGACTAGTATTAAGTACATGATTTGAATTTTGAATTTCCCCTCCATCGATTTAAATTTGACTTTTCCCACCTGCCTGCTTCGTGTTATTTTGATTTTCTCCTTATTAAACCCCAAATCTGACTGTAGGAGGAGCTCCACGTTATTTTTATTTTCTCCTGATTAAACCCCAAATCTGACTATAGCAGGAGCCCTGAGAGCACCATGGCAGAATAAGTCATGA
>JAXQQM020092353.1:0-10642 GCA_034641835.2 Pinus albicaulis
ACTCCTTACTTCTCCTTTTCCTTCAATGACAATATTTCCAACAGTCTCCCCCTTTGGCATTGATGGTAATACTTTAATACTCTTCTTTTGCTTGCTTTCCTCCCCCCTTTGACATCAATGGAAAAGGGTTGCACATTTCCCAGTGTGGATTCTATCTTTGCATTTCCTCTCTCTGATTTGTGTTTAGGCCCTTTTTTTTTGACTTTATACCTTGCTGCTCTAGACTGGTGTACACGAGTTGTTGAGAGAAAACTTTTGAGACTCTTGTATATACACAGTAAGTTGATATCATCCCAAAGCATAGAATCCTTGTACTTGTATAGAGTGTAGGTGATGATAGAACAACCATATATAATCATACTTGTATAATCAGAGATGCATCATTGGAACAAACTAAAATACTGAGAATGCTTCAAATATACTCTAGTCTTTAGCTGATGTGGTGTGCCAATAGATTTCTGTTGAGGAAGATTGTAGATGGAATATGTCTTCTTCTGCAATACACATCTCCAGTACAACATCTGTTCAAATATGATGATGCCAATATATCTTTTATAGCTGTGGTTCACCTTTCCTGCTTGTTGGTGGTGATATGAGCTAGGATGCTGACTAGGATATTACACTTAATAGTTGAAAGGTCCTTGTTACTGATGTGAACAATGAATCAACGAGAATTTAATCTAAGAGATTAAATGACTTTACTGCTTGTACAATGTTCTTTCAAAACAAACCCTTGAGGCTAGATACATTCAATGTATTGGTCAGTCTCACTTATCAACCATGCAATTTTATTTATGACATAAGGGGGTATGTATGTCATTGATCAACCTCTTTTCTGTTAAACACCATGTTGAAGCACACACATGGTGTATGAGGAAGATGAGCACACACACAAGAGACTCAACACACAATGAAAGATAAGCGTGAGGCTTTCTTATTTTCCATTATACAAAGATGTACATTTATAGTACAATGGTGTGACTCTTGGTTTCATATTCCAAGGTCACTTGGACTCCATTGTGACTTTTCGCATTCCACACCTACCCATGTAGGATTAGGTGTTCCAACATCCCTCCTTAATCCGAAGGGGTATGTGTGAGTCCAAGAAAAGAGTTGTAATACAAATCTGCAAAGTATACATGACAGCACTTGGGCTGAATCAACTCTCTAAAATGTTGGAAAAAAAGAGGTGGTTTTAGGATGACCACAAACACTGGAACGCAATACATGTTGCAGTTCCCGGAACTCTTCCAAAACTGGCAAGAAGCTGAAGGCTTCTGCTAGAGGAATTGTCCCTCATAAAAAAAGGGAGACCTTCGACCTAAAAGAAGGGAGGTCTACTACCTGTGGTGGTTTTAGGTTGTCCACCAACCAAAGATGATGGTTTTAGGTTATTCACCAACCGAAAATGATGGTTTTAGGTTATCCACCAACCAAAGATGATGGTTTTAGGTTATCCACCAACCGAAAATGATGGTTTTAGGTTATCCACCAACCAAAGGTATGCTCATGGGCATCCGTGTCTCTGGCTACATCTCTGAATCCGGAATGACGAATTGTGGCTCAGGCTCGCTTGATCTGTCGTCGAAGCTTGTACATGACCACCATTTTCCCCCCTGTCAGGGACAAGGTGAGATGATGGCGAAAACTCAATTGCAAGTTTGCTCAATATCCGTGAACAAGTTCTAACATGTGTCGTAAACATCTTCTTGGCTATTGATGCCCATTGCCAAGAAGCGATCCATCCAAGATGAATCTTGGTTCTTGCAGGAGGCTTGTGTCTGAAGCATCTGTCTGAAGAATGAGTGTGCCGACCACAATGCTTGCATGGATGAAGATCAAAACAGTGATCTTTCATATGGCCAACTCGATCACAGTGTTGGCATTTCTCAATCTGTTGTCGTGGAAGTGGAGCATGATCTGGAACAGCTGCAGGTGAACTGTCATACATGAATCTGACACTCTGAAATATGATGGGCTTTGTGTAGTCTGGAATATGAAAGGACACATCCTTTTCATATCCAAGACCAGTTCGGTGCTTGTTGTGGACAAGCTCTTCCCAAGGTCTGATGATGGGCTTGAGAAGTGCAGGCTGAGCTGCTGCATCTGCATGTAAATATGCTCTTGTACAAGGAGGTGAATGTGGATCAACTGCAACTTTATCTTCTTTCTTTTGATGAGAGTCTTTCACAATGTTCTGAACAGAAACAGGTTCAGAATGGTGACTCTTTTTCTGAAGTTCTTCTTGCTGAAGTTGAGTTTCCAACTGCAAAAACTCAATCTTTTCATGTGCATCTTGCAAACAACTTTGAATGTTACAAAGAGCATCCTTTCTCATTTTTATCACATCATCAACATTGGAATGAATGAGGTTTTTCAACAACTCTAATGCCTCATTGATTTTGGCCATTTTCAACAACTTAGGCTCAAAAATGAAAGGGTGTCGGCTTCAACCGAAAATGCACCCGTTTACAATGTGATGCAACAAGAAATACAAATGACTCAAGAGGACTTCCAACTATGGAAAGTACAAAATCTGCTCCTCAAATGATGGAGGGCAATCAACAATCCAACAACTCAAATACTGATTCCAACTATGAATGAAGAGGCAAATTCCACTCAAAATACAAAGTTAGCTCAATACATATCTCTACAAAATATTTGTAAATGTGTAGCTGAAAACACTTGCAAGAATCTTTTTATGGCAGCTGAATTTTCTTCTTCAAATAACCGTTTTCAATGATGGAAAACTTGTCTTCAAATGTGAAATTCTTCAAAAAAATCACTCTTCAAATCAATGCCACAAATCACAATTTCAAATCTGAAATTTTCTCGATGTGTACAGTCCATCTCTTCAATTCTGATGTTCATATCTTCTTTCCTCTCTTTCTCTTTTCCTCTCTCTCTACTATTTTTTTTTTTTTTAATTAATTAAAAAATAGATTAATTAAAAATAATTTAATAGAAAATAGTTAAAAATAGGGAAGGGAATTAAAAAAAAGAGAGGGAATTAATGGGAATAATTAAAAAAGGAATTCATTAAAAAAAACAAGGGATTAATTAAAATGGAAGAGGGAATTTTTTTTTTTTTTTTAATAAATGGAAGAGAGAATGTTAATAAAAAAAATGGATTATTAAAAACGATGGGGGGAGGGGAATGTTAATAAGGGGAAGGGATTTTAAAATTAAAAATTAAAAAAATCGAAATGTGATGGGAGGGCGAACGCCGTGGGGAGGTGGGACATGTGAGGTGAGGGGACTTTAAATTAAAAAATATTAAATTGAATTTAGAATTTAAAAGGGAGAACGCATTAAGCGTAGGAGGGGGAGGCCGAGAGGCATAGGAGGGACTGGGACTGGAGTTAGCTGTAGCAGGGGAAGGGATTAGAGTGGAGTAGGGAATGTATTGAAGGTAAGGCCGTGAGGGGAAGGCCGAGTTGTATGTGCCGTGGAGCGATTGGCTCAAGTGGGATGTGGGAACGATAAGCAGGGCAGGCGTAAGAGTTGGCAAAGAGTCGATATGGCATGGGGAGGAGGTGAGGATAAGGGGCAGAGTGAGTGGTGCGTTGGGTATACAGCGAGGAGAGGGAGATTTTTATGTGAGGGTGAGTGGGGAGCTTGTTGTGTAGTGAGGGTTGCAGAAGTATGTGAGTGAGGTCGAATTGTGGAGGAGAGGGCGTATGGTAGAGTGTGGAGTTTTGCAGCGATGAGGGTGTGTAGGGTGATTCGAGTGTGTAGAGCTGTAAATTTAATGCGTATGGCAGGGGCGTAATGGAAGATCCGAGAGGCCGTGAGGGCCGAGGAGCCTAGTGCTCAGAATTTTTTTTTTTTTTTTTTAAAACAGTAGAGAGGTAGAGTCTTCAGTAGTAATTTTACAAATGTATAACAGAATTCCAGGCAATGAAATATCTCAACAGCAGAGAATTTAACACTGTAGAATTCGAAAATTTTCAGCAGACAAAACTCAGAAATTTTCCAAAAACTTCTTCAGAAACCGAATTTAAATAATATCCAGCAACTCTTCAAATGTAGAATTTAAAATGCAGAGATAAAATTAGAATTTAGAAAACCTTCAAATGTGCTTCTTCAATACCACTGCTGCTCTTCTTCAAAGTCAATTTCTGAATGCTGCCATGGATTTTGAATGCTGTTCCTTCTCAAAGCCAACGCTGCTCTTTTTCAAAACACCTCTGAATGGCAGCAAAAACACTGCTGCAGAAACTCTGAGTGCTGCAAAAATTATCAAAATTTTTGTAGATATGCACAGGCCATAAACACAAATGGCTCACTCAATTTGGAGCAGGGCCAGCAATCGCCCGCTCTGATACCATGTTAAACACCATGTTGAAGCACACACATGGTGTATGAGGAAGATGAGCACACACACAAGAGACTCAACACATAATGAAAGATAAGCGTGAGGCTTTCTTATTTTCCATTATACAAAGATGTACATTTATCGTACAATGGTGTGACTCTTGGTTTCACATTCCAAGGTCACTTGGACTCCATTGTGACTTTTCGTATTCCACACCTACCCATGGAGGATTAGGTGTTCCAACATTTTCAATGGTGAAATACCAGAAATTCCTTTCTATTGAAGTAGGCTTTAGATGTAACATTAACAGACTCTTGGGCTTCAAATGTAATATCAACACAACTAGTCCTTCATGCTTCAGATACTTTAACTATTCTATCATGATGATCTTCCACAAAACATATTCAAGATGTTTAATTGAAATCTCAGCAAACAGACTTCACACTTATGAATGATCTTAAGAGAGAGGCCTTGAAGATATATATGTACTGACTTTAGGAAGGCATGCAGTTATATATAGAAATAGATACTGCTTCAATGCTCAAAATAATGCTTCAATTGTAAACATAATAATGATCCTTTAGCACTGTTATTGACCTTTTCATGCTTTAGTAATGTAGATAACGCTGGGATAATACCTTGATGTACTCTTGCCATAATCCTTTAATCTTGAGGCCTTGTACCATACCGCTGCTCCACTGATAACACTTGATATTTTGTTGATAGGCATGTTGCTTGTACCAAATACCAATTGATACTACTTTGATAAACCAAGTAGTAATTTCACTTCAACTCGCACATGCACCTATAGTTAAGAAAACCTTCATAGTTTCTAATATTGAGCTCTCCACTGTTCTCAACAAAAATCATCAATATACTGAATCTAATCTTGACATCATTAACCTTTTGCTTATTCTGTCATTCCGGTTTAAAAGAATGTCACTAAATTTTCCTTTCTAGAACTGCTCCAGAATCATTGTTTCTTTATATACAATTCAACTGTTTTAACATAAAGATATTTGGGAAGACATCTTCAATTTCTTTACTTGGAATCTTCATGGGCAGATCACTCAGATATTTATCATTCACTTAACTGCATTCCTCCAAGGGGAATTTTCATAGATGAATGATGTAATGACATAAAGATGATAGGCACTTCTCTTACTCATCCTTCTTAATGTGATTCATTGTTAATTATAGTAGTATGATGCACAATGAGATCATCCTTTATGGGTCTTTCCATAATTTTTTTTTTTGATTTTGACCATTCATCTCTTAATGTGCTGTTGTCTTCTTAGCTTACATGATCTTGGCTGATGTTCTCTCTACTACCTTGGCTTCTTGTTGCCTTCTCTTCCTCCATCAATCTGTCAGCTATTGTGTGCTTCAGGTATTCTTCTTCCTCTATAGTTCTTTGTTAAAGAAATTGTCCTTTCCCTTCTTGACCTTTTAGCTGTTGTTATTTCATGGAGCTATTCTTAGACTACTTTTGTGGGGACTATTTATGAACTGCTCTTCCCCTAGGATGTTGCTTCATATCTATCGCTGGTTGGATATTTGCGTTCCTTCCTAGAGTAGCTCCCCCTGAGACTATGATAGATTCATTATGTTATTTAGGTAACAGGCTCCCCTTTCTATTTTCCTTCCATACTTTATTGAGGTTCTTCATAATGTCTGCACTTCTTTTTGATTCATGGTTTTGTTTGATTTGATTAGATTCCATCATCTGTCTAGAGCTCTTTAGTGTATATGGCAGTTTACAGTCTTTTGCTTTGTGACCAAGCTTGAGGCATACATAACATCTTATTTTACCAAGGTACATTTGAGCTGATGTATAATATTTTGTTCCCCTTTTTGAACACAATTTACATTCAACAGATTTATGTCCAAATTCATTGCATGCATAACAGTATCCATGGAAATGATTTGTGTACCTGGTGAAAGATTGTCTTTTCCATTTGCTTGCTTGAGGTAGTCTTCTCATTTGCTGCATATTTTGCTGGTTAAGATTGATTTGCCTTGTCTTACAATATGCTGCAATATGTCTAGGTTTGTCACAAGAAAAACAGGTGATACTTCTCATAGGAGGAAAGAACCTTCTTTGACATCTTCCAAATTTATTCAATTCATATTTAAGAGTGTATGAGCCTTTTTTAGCTGACTGTTTCATCCTCTCATTCTCTGTCCTTTCATGTTGTTGCTCATTTCTGTTTGTTTCTTTACAAATCATGTTCTTCCTGGCTTCTACTTCTGTAGGAATCTTCTGAGCTGCTTCATTATTATTTACAGCTTTTACAAAAATGATATTCCTGTTATCTTCTGCCTTGGACTTACTGGTTTCTCCTTCATATCCTATCCCAGTCTTTATCAGAGGAGACCTTTGAGCATTTAGAATTTGGTCCAACTATCCAGAGATTTTCATTTGAGGAGTATTCATTAATAATTCTCTTTGGGATTTTTCTAATTTCTTTCTCAGGCACACTACTTCTTCTTCCAATTTCTCCCATTCCAAACTTTTCTCTCTCATTTGTTGTAGCATAGTGTCTTCTACTTTCCTTGCTTCTTCAAGTTGCGTCTTCAGGCCAACAATTTCTTTCTTATCTTCATATTCTTTATCATCACATATTTGCACCAATGTCTTAAGGTCTTTGTTTTCATTCTTCAATCTTTCTATTTCAGTCAAGGCTATGTCAAGTTTGGCTTTTTCCTCAACTGTAATTTCTTCATGGTACTCACATCCATTCACCCTGGCAGGTATCTCATTTGATTGAACACTTTCCTTTTGACATGAATTTTTCTTCTTCTTAATTCTCTTCTCCTTCTTGACAATGCAGCCCCTAGTGTCTACTTCATGCATGAAATGCAATCTATCCCAAATTTATTTTGCAGAGGTTAGATCCATTACTAAATCAAGATCCTTGTTATGAAGATTGTCATATATCACACATTTTGCCTTGGCATTCCGCTGTTGTTCTTGCAAAGAGGGAGAGTCTGTGCAGTAACCCTCACATACAAGTTTCCATACCTCAGGTTCATAAGCCATTAAATCTGTTTTAACCTTATCTCTCCATTCAAGAAAGTTTGTTGTATTTAACACATGCACATTTTGATAGTCCATGACCCAACCAGATCTCCTTCAAGCTATTAGGCTTACACCAAAGGAACCTGGCTCTAATACCAATTGTTGAACCCTTAGTTAAACTGAGAGGGGGGGTGAATTAGTTTAACACATTCATGGACTTTTAAAACTTTCCTTTAAACTTATTTACACCTTCATTTCATGATCAAATTAATATGTGAGCAGCAAGTATTAAGCAAATTGGATAATGTAACAACAATCTTAATATGTGAGTAGCAAGTATTAAGCAGATTAGATACACCATATCAACATATAAACATTATGCACATAGACAACAGATATAAGTGGAAACCCATAAGGGAGAAAACCACATATTATTATTGTTTTGATGCAAAGGCAAGCTCCAACTCCCTCTCACCACTGATTTTATATAGGCACCAACCTACAGGAGGCTCCTACCTCAATTCTACAAGCTACAACTTGCAAGGAAGCTCCAACTCCCATCTATTTTCTGCAGGCTACAACCTACAAGAGGCTCCTACCTCAGCCAGCTACAACTGACATCTATCAAGCTACAACTTGATATGGAAGCACCAACTTCCATCTATTTTCTGTAGGCTACAACCTACAGGAGGCTCCTACCTCAGTCAGTTACAAATGAAATCTTATCAAGCTACAACTTGATATGGAAGCACCAACTTCCTCACTCTTTCATAAAAAACACTTGTTAATTTACCTGGATATCAGCTCTGTTATGTTCCTTCTTCACTGTTGTACACCAGCCTTCATGTCTGCCTTATATCATCTTTGAATCTTCATAGCTTCTCTATCTGCTCCTCCTTCTTCTTACCCTCTCTGCCTCATTTCTCCATTACCTAACCTCTCTATGCATATCTATGTGATATCATTTATAGGGTTCACCTCATGACTGTTTATATTCCACAGGGAATTCAAAGTGAACAACCATGACTCTTTGACTTCCACCTTCTCATTTCTTTCCTAGCATATTCAGAAAAAAATATAACAATATGAATACATTTCAATATTACAATGGGATATTTATTTACCTCCGGTGACTTGCCTTTGCATCACAAACAATATAAAATCAATTAAAAACATTTACATTTACATTTGCAACTGATATATCTCATTCAACCCTTTCAGTTCTTGGCTCACTGTGCGTTTGTCTTTTATGCTACTATCATATAACAGTTCTGTAGACTCTCCTGATTTCTATGCATGTAGAATGCATTTCCAAAATTATGTTCTAAATCTGGTAGTTTTATCAATGCGGAAGCTTTCTTCAACCTTCATGGTTCAAGCCAAAATATACTTTACGGACTTACCATATGAAATGATCTTGTTAAACCCTTCGAAAATTATCATGTTTAACTGTCGTAAATGAATAATTGAAGTGCTTTAAGCAAATTTTAAACCCTCTCTCGGTGATATAATAAAAGACCTTTTTAACATAGTAAATAACCTTTCGGGCCCACTTGCCGAACTCTTTCTATATGCCAATGCGATGAGCCGCCTCCGATGACTTCCGATTGTGATGACACCCTTTGTAATGGTTCCGATGTGATGAATCACCGGTCGAACGGTTGTGATTAAATTGCACCGTCGCGTTCGGCCTTCACGCTGATGCGATGGCCCCACACTACATTGATATATATATATATATATATATATATATATATTGGTTCATATATACTTACCGACTTACCTTTTATTCATCCTTAAGCTTTGGTCTAAAAAACCTCGGTGCCAACATATATTAAACCCTTTTTCTTTTACTTGGAGCCCACACTATGGAGGCACTCCGCCTCATTTAACTTTCCCAATCCGACGGTTGACATTTCATCGCACTGTCGAAATCGCAACTGCAACATTCAGTAGTCCGCTATGCCTTTGGTCATCTGATTTCCACCGATGCAATGAGCGAAGGGTCCCACCAGCAATCAGCGCTCGATCCAACGGTCACAAATAACCGTGATCTAACAGTTGTGATTCAATCGCTCAATCACAATCGCAACTTTCAAATTGTCGTTCCTATGTTCTTCCATTTTGCCAATGTGATGTGAGATCGTCGATGCAATGAGATCTCCACCGTCGATATTCTATCTTCGATAAGATCTCTGCCGTCGATCTTCAGCACTTCCGATTTAAGCCTTAACATTAAGACTCCGCCTTTCGCGTGATGCGACCACCATTAGATCTTCAATGATCTTGATCCAACGGATATCGCATTCACAATATACCTGTTGTTTAACATTTCCAAACTTCCATGCACTTTTCCCATGCGAACACCGTTGGATCTTCGCCGCATCAAATCAGACGGCTATCGCGTTACATCGACCCCTGACCTTTAATTCTAAAAACTTACGCGAAATGGGTAGTTTTAGTATTGTGACATGTCATAACATGATACAATCACGTTCCAAATGGAATAAACCGCTCATGGCCCAGAAGATGTGCGAAACCAGTGGTATGGTGTTGCAAAACCACTTTCCTTGCGGGCCCCACTCTAATTACCTTTGTTTGTTTGACTAGACCTTAGGTATAGCATCAATACCTTTGGAAATTTTTTGGCAATACATTGCTTTAATAAAACTCTTTTGTACCCATGTGAAAACCTTCAGAACATTATAATAAACACTTGTCTTATACCCTTGTACTCATATCATCGCATCGCAAATACAAACACTTTCCAATTCCTTTTATGTTTTGCCGATTGCGATATGCGATTGCATCGCAATATCAGCAATCACAACTTCACATCGCTTCTTCATTACTCTACCCGCTGATTGTTATGTGCGTTATTCTCTCCTCCACTACCTCTCTGCTTCTTTGCTGCCTTGGCTTCAGTTCACAGCCTCTGTTTGCTGCCCTCGCTACCTCTGCTTCTATTCATTGCCTCTGCTTCTATTTTTTGCCTCTGCTTCTTGTTTAATGCTCTCTCTGCTGCCTTTGTTTCTTGTCTAATGCTGCTCCTTGCTTCTCCTTTGCCATCAATGACAATATTTCCAACAGAGAATGTATTAAGGGTGGAAATTCATTAGTATATTGTATAACTTGAATTAGAGTCAAAATATCCACTATTGAAATTATTGGGTCAAGCTTTGAAGTCAACTAAGATGTTAAGGTCAAATGAAAATTTGGATAGCTTGCTTCAAGTTAAACCATTGAGTTATTGTACAAGAGGGTGTATTTTTCATCCAAGATGAAGAGTTGATGTCAAGTCT
>JAXQQM020075791.1:0-128650 GCA_034641835.2 Pinus albicaulis
ACACAAATCTAGGCTCTAACAAATTCACTACTGCAACATCTGCCCACTGATTAGGGCATCTGACAGTCTATGTCAACCCAATCACTTGGCTGCTATAGTCTTCATCAACATGACATACATTCACCGCTGCACATTACATTAGGTCAACAACTTCTGCAACCTGTCGTTGTTCCTCTTGACATGACACCTATCAATCTCCTATTGTAATTGCTCTAGAATGTATACCAAACTGTCCAACTCCTAGGACTCCCATACACCTACAAACACATCAACAAGGAGAAACAACATACCTTGTTTCTGCTCTCCTCGCCCTTGGTATCTGTGCACATTCATTGAGTATTGACACGCCTGGTTAGGGTATACAACAACCCTAAATCCCTGCTACCCATACTCCAACATACCTGCTCTTTTCCTTTGAAATTTCTGTGCTGATCCTTATCCTATTGCAGCGTGTTGTGAGGACACTTCCTAGGCCTCTCGACCTTCTCCTTAAGGAGACACAACTTCTGCAATACTTCCGATTTCTACGGCCTTATTTTAGAGACAAGTCAACCCTTGAATGTGCACCCAAACAACCCTTCTTTTAGCTCCAAAACCTTCGCTACTCATTTCTTGAGATCTACCCTTCCACGCTGCTACAAACATCTTACTAAGGTGTTGTTCTAGGCACCTCTTGACCACAGACCAACCCTAATCTAGGGCATGATCCTACCTGTAGCTTCCCTTTAGGACAACGTCTTCAATTCTATAGAGAAGCAAGCTCAACGCATGCTCCAACTCTCCTAGAGTGACCCTTATTCTAACGGCCAGCCTACCTTCTTCAATTCGTACCTGCATTAGAAACATATAGTCCCAAAACCCATGCCAATATCCTCCTTGATCTCGGCTGCCTCAGATTTGCGTTGTATTACAGAGATAATGCTTCATGTGATGCTTCCTTGGATGAGAGAAATGACTCTCATATCACCTCCTATATCTATCCATAGAAATGGTTTCTTCCAACGTTATCTTAGGGGTTTCCAACTATCATAAGCCTAAAACAACCTTAGGTCGACCTTGATACACATGTGTGAACCCCAACCATAACTTAGAAAACCCATAACTCTTCAACGACAACTCAGAATCAGATGATATTTGATGCATCGGATTCGTCTTGATGAGCAGTATCATCCTCATCCATCACATGTCGAAAAAGTTTCACGGTTTTGGCCCAAATCCCAATGGGTCCAAAACCCCATGCTTGAGTTCCAAGCCCAAAATTGACTCTTGTGGCGCTTTTCCCTCCAATCCACAAACCCTAGGGCTTGGAGTACCTCCCAAGCTACTCAAAATCAGTAATCCCTCTTAGGGAGGGAGGTACTTCCAAGACTAGGAAGTAACCATCATCATCCAACGATGACACAAGCCCATCTGGCATCCATCATTGTAGCATACCCTGTAGAATGAAGCCGACAATCTCGGTAGTTCCTCTGCCTCATCACATCCTAACCTGAAGATACCGATATTCCATATGGCTTCTCCCTCTAAGGCTAGACTCCCTCTAAGCCTACACGATCTCCCCTAGCTCAGTTCTTCAAGCCCTCATCCTCCTGGATCAAATACCACCCGTGAAAATCCCACCAATCTTAGATATGCATCATCACGATCCGATGAGACTCTAGCCTGCCAATCTGAAGTCCATCACATGAAGCCATCTCGATCAACATGATCTCATCCAAGCCAAAGAAATCCTCGAGTTTTCCCAAACATCCCTGGCAAGAAAAAGGAAGCCCGCAATCTACAAACTGCCACACAACTGTAATATCCCCAATTGGGATTAAACAGTAATAAAAGGAAAAATAGACAAGAAACTACAACAAAAATAAAAACACCATTAAACACATAATATGGAGCCAAAATCAGTGTTGAGCCATTTTATTATTATGCCGGGAAAGAGTACAAGTATGGTGCTAACAAGATTGCACCTGGGCTTGCTCAAGGTAGGCTAAAGGGCAACTCGAATCCTAGCAAAAATCCCTGCTGGAAGTAACTCTGCAAGGCTCAATCACTGCGCTGCCCAGTTCAGAAAACGCTGTTGCTGCTGGCTGACTTTGGACTGCTGGTTGGGTTGCCTCCTGTACTCAGAAAAATCTGAGAATTGGACACCAGACTCTCCACAAAAAACCCACAAAAACCTGCGAAGGTTTTGCTGAAAGCTCGACCCCGAAAATTGGCCCTCTTGGGCTTGGAACGCTGCTCTGCTGGGGAAATAGAACCACTGGTGCAATTTGCTGGAAATTGCCTCCGAAATGCTTCTAAATACCCTGGTAGGAGGTGGCTAGCCTCCCCTCTCAATCTCCTGCTAAATATCCTCTATACTTCTCACTCCCAACACCCACATCAAATTGAACTACGCAATAGCTGTGCAGTCTTGGCTGCCTCTGCACAGTCCTGAAGGGGATATGCTCTCCTGGTTGATGCTTCTACTCCAATAGAGTCTGCGACACTATATTTTCCTCCAACTGAACTGAAATGAATTGTTGAACACACCTGTGAATTCTCGATGAATTCACCAAGGGGAGTTGGGCGCTTGCCCAATCTCTCTCAATCACCCAAGGGTTTCCGTCCCGGGGCTACCAATGGAGTAGAGAATCGGGTTCTCAACCTCACATACAAGAAAAGATATCAAATCCAAGCTATACCTCAATGGCCTCCTCCTCTTCTTTTATATATCTCATGGACCCCTCTAGAAACTTCTATTTTATTATTATTTTAATCATGGAGCACTTTACCCTCTTATTAAAATATTTTTTTAATGTGGGAAAGAGTAAATCGGCTGCCATGCCTCCTCTAGTCACTGAAACTCATGTCCAACCATCCCATCATGTAGGTATTCTCGTTCCAGTTCCAACGGGCTATTACACTAAGGTGTTCTATCATGTATTCCTTCGAGAATTCCACCTTGAGCATAATTAATTGGGTTAAGCCCAAAAATAACTTAGTTTTTTGAAAGTTGTCGGAATGCACCGGAACGAAAGGAAAATTGTGGGGATGATGGAATATACCAAGAGAATGCCACTGGTCCTCATTGAAAATCCTCAAAACTCCTCCAAAAAGCCCCTGGGCTCGCAGATGACACCAACCTGTACCTGTGACCTGTCTGCTCCCAACTTTGGAAGTCCATCCTAAACCTGTCATAAGGAACACAAAAAAAAGGAATATTACAGACCTTTTGCCCCAAGGTTGCTTGCCCTCAAGCAATCCAAATATGTGGGCCACACTATTGGCCGGATGTAATTGAGAACCAATGCTCGGATCCCATACAAACCCCTGGGTGCTGCTATGCTCCTATGTCAAGCCACCTGGAACAGACCCCTCAATGTCGGGATCCCAAATTGATCTCTCACTGCACCTATCATTAATCAATCCTCCCGGATCCCAACACCACCATGGCCAATCATCGCCCAAGCCCCATGGCTCAGACTGCGCACTATCTCTGGCAATAGTTGTTGCCCCATGCAGCGAATACTAACTCAGCAACTCTTTCCAATCGAACCTCTGGCCTAGGCCGAGGTCAACCCTGCTCTGCTAATGTCGGGGTAGTGCTACTAAAATACTGATGGACTGTCGGTCCACAACCCATGGGCTAATGGAACATGCAACAACTCTCTCATCCAAGTGCTCCTGTCGAAATGTGCCCGGAACTAAGAATGATACTTCATCGATAGGGTACCAACTCATGATCTCCCGCCAATCTATCCTGGAAGAAGAATCAAATTCAGTGACACCCGCATACAGAACAATTTTGGTGGGTTGTCACCAGTCCATACTCAACTCATGCTACTTTGTCTCGCCTGTCAACGAGATCTCCCTGAAGAAGAAGGCCCCTCTCTCTATGATAGGCCAAAATAGGCAAGACAAGCTGCAAGCCCCATCAATGCACTCCTGGAGAGTGTTGCTCCCTGAAAGTGCTACAGCGCTGCTAACTGCATGTGCATCTACCTGCACCTCATCAGTGGGTTGGCCCAAAGATGGATGCACCACCATCTCCAACAACTCCTCCCTCTCTTGATCAGGAATGTCATACTCCTGTTGTCTACTAGCCTCCCGCAAAACTACCCTATCGACCTCCAACATCTCCCAAGGATATTTATTTGCAACTACTGTCACCCGCTAGATGTCCGAACATCTGTCGGCTCCTCATAAATGGCTGACCCCAAGGGTAGCCACACATCCATCATAGACGCAATTTGAACCTTCATCTGGCTCTCCCTCAAAGGACTATCATGCATACTATGCATATCCTAATCCTCAGCTAACTCATGCTCCAACATATCCTGCTCTGGCTGAATCATCACAAGTGACTCATCATCCTGAATATCCCCCATAGTCCCCTAACTACTCACCATGCACACTGGAATACAAATCCGGCCTACTGTCATCAACTCCACATGACTGCTCATGCTCCCTAGTAGCATCCTCATATGACCCCATGGACTCATCCAAAGAAGAGTCCTCATCTTGATCTGCCACCTCATCTGCATCTCTCAAGCATGAGTGATCAGGCCCCCAAGGTTCTTTGCAGATGAAGGAAAGATCCTTCCTCCTTAGCTCATTTTTACTGCCCGATCCACCAAACTGGAGCAGCTCCTCCCTGTTCAATTGTCTTCTGAATAGCTCAATGTTCTGCTCAACCAGACCTTCGGCTAGCTCATAAGAAGCAGGTGAGACTGACTGTTCTCCCCTCCAAATGGTCAACAATCTAGCCCGCAACTCCCTGCAAATGACATCACGATCTCCCATGACTGAAGACAAAATGGACAACATGTTTGCTCTGACTGTATCAGGGTGATGTTTCCTAATGTTAAAGAAACATCAGAACATTTGACGGACCAATTCATCACCCCCAAATCAAGCATGATGTCATACGTTCTGAACATGTCCATACCTCCTAAAATCTCAAGCTTCTTCCCAAAGGTAAAGCTTGCACTGTTGTCCAAGTCCTAAAAAGTCCCCACTACTAACTTGAAAACTTCTCTCATAACATCATCATTCAAGGGAGCTATAGGTGCGGTCAACCTTATAATGTTACTAAGGCATGATGCAACTGGAAGTTTGAACCCTTTACAAGGTTTTTCCAAGAACTTGGGTTGTATAAGAGCAAGCATAGCATGTTTTAGAGCCCAAATCAGTTTCTTCCCTTTTGACTGGCTTACTTTGGAAAGAAGTTCATCAAGTTCATCAAGTTTGGAAAGAACTCTCCATGTGATCTTCATGAGTTTCAAATCAATTCCAAGTGCAAGGATTTTGTGTCCTACTTCTGGTTCTTTCTGTAGATCCCTTGATTGTCCTTTTTGAAGAATGCCATAGACTCCCTTTGAAAAAGGTTCGTTGTTTTGCTTGGGTTCTTGGTCCATAGAAGCATTGTGGTTTAAGGCATCGACTATTGTGCTATTATGTGGGTTTATGAGGTTTTTTAAACACCCCAATGTTCAGCAACATATATGGAAGTAACAGTGGTTTAGCTAAAATCAGTCAACCATGAACATGACAATAGGAAGCTACCATATCAGCGTGTGAAAATACAAATGTACTCTAGAAGCCAATTCTACTCACCCCTCATGACATTCATTGACCACTACAACAACAGTTGTTTTTTAACTCAGTATACAACATATGAGCAGAGGGTAAATACTGATAGCAAGATAGACAAACTCAGCTCACTACACTTTATGGATTTCCTACCACAATGATAAAAATAGCTTTGACACCAACTCCACAAACTGGACAAATGATAATGTTGTGGTACAAAATAGTTGGAGAAAATACACTTGGACTTCCACAAGGCAAGCTACAAGCACCAGGTGATGAGTGCAAGCAAATCCAACCACTCCAATAGCTTGCTTCTCCAGAAACTGCGTTGTTGCTCCAAGACTACACTGCTGCTTGACTTCGGCCTAATGAGGTGCTAGAATGATGACACCTGAGCTTGCTCAAGGCAATTTGGTTATAGCCTCTGAGACAAGCTGGAAGTCACCCTCAAAAAGTACACTGCATGGTTGTACCTCTGTGTTGCCCCTAGCCGGAAATGTTGCTGCTGCTCCCAAAGATATGTTGTTTGGGCCTACACTACTGCTCAGAAAATTTTAGGCTTTTAACCACAGACTCTACCCATGCAACCCACAAAAACCCGTGAGGGAATTGGCCAAATGTTGACCTTGGAATTTCAGCCCAATTTTCCCCTAGCTCCTCTAGTTGTTGGCTGAGTTGGGATCCCTGTTTGGCCCCTTAGTTCTACACAGAAAATTCTGTCAAACTAATCTTTGCCTCTCGTCAATAAACCCAGAAAATCCCAGAAAGGGTTTCCCCTAATTCCAACCTTCAAAAACTAACCTTTTGTAGTTTGGCCCTCTTCCAATTTCGTTTTTTGGCACTGCAACACCTACTGTCAATCACTCCTCTCAAAAGTCCCAGCCTACCTCCTCAAATGGCTCTCCTATCAATCTCCCAACACCCCAGCTCCAAAATCCCACCAATGCAGCTCCCACAAATGAGCCTCCTCCAATGACTGCGTAGGCCCTTCTAACCAAAATAGCCGAGATCAAAGTTGGCCTCCAAGATAACCTGCTGCACTGCTATGTTGGCCCTCGGCTCTAGAATGTTGTCCAAATTTGTCGTTTTTCGAATCCATCTATGGTTTTCGTAGTAAAACTCGTAAAGAATGGCCACACAAATTTTTATGGGGATAATCCCGAACCATGATAACTACAACCGAAAATGCAAACCACGCAGGTTGAGCCAAGATCGATGCTCTCATACCACTGTAATATCCCTAATTGGGATTAAACATTAATAAAAGGCGAAATAGACAAGAAACTGTGGCAAAAATAAAAACACCATTAAACACAGAATATGGAGCCAAAATCAGTGCTGAGCCATTTTTTTATTATGCCGGGAAAGAGTAAAATTATGGTGCTGAAAGTATTTCACCTGGGCTTGCTCAAGGTAGGTTGAAGGGCAACTCGAATCCTAGCAAAAATCCCTGCTGGAAGTAGCTCTACGTGGCTCAATCACTGCGTTGCCCAGTCCAGAAAATGCTGCTACTGGCTGACTTTGGACTGCTGGTTGGGCTGCCTCTTGTGCTCAGGAAATTCCAAGAATTGGACACCGGAATCTCCTCAACAAACCCACAAAAACCCACAAAGGGTTTGCTGAAAGCTCGACCCAAGAAATTGGCCCTCTTGGGTTTGGAACGTTGCTCTGCTGGGGAAATCAAATCACTGGTGCAATCTGCTAGAAATTGCCTCTGGAATGTTGTTAAATACCGTGGTAGGAGGTGGCTAGCCTCCCGTTTGAATCTCCTATTGAATCTCCTCTGTACTCCTCACTCCTAGCACCCACACCAAACTGAATTGCACAATCACTATGCAGTCTTGGCTGCCTCTGCACAGTCCTGAAGGGGATACGCTCTCTTGGTTGATGTTGCTACTCCAATATAATCTGCGGCACTATATTGGCCTCCAATTGAACCGAAATGCACTGTTGAACACACCTGTTAATTCGTCCAGACGAATTCACCAAGGCGAGTTGGGCGCTTGCCCAATCTCTCTTAATTACCCGAGGGTTTCCATCCTGGGGCTACCAATGGAGTAGAGAACCGGGTTCTCAACCTCAGATACAAGAAAAGATATCAAATCCAAGCTATCCCTCAATGGCCTCCTCCTCTTCTTTTACAGATTTCATGGACCCCTCTAGAGCCTTCTATTTTATTATTATTTTAATCATGGAGCACTCCCTCTTATTAAAATATCCTTTTTAATGTGAGAAAGAGTAAATTGGCTACCATGCCTCCTCCGGTCACTGAAACTCATGTCCAACCATCCCATCATGTAGGTATTCTTATTCCGGTTCCAACAGGCTATTACACTAAGGTTTTCTATCACGTATTCCTCCCAGAATGCCACGTTGAGCATAATTAATTGAGTTAAGCCCAAAAATAACTCAATTTTCTGAAAGTTGTCGGAATGCACCGAAACAAAAGGCAAACTATGCGGATGATGGAGTATACCAAACGAATGCCACCGGTCCTCATAGAAACTCCTCAAAACTCCTCCAAAAATCCCTTAGGCCCGCAGAAGACACCAACCTGTACTTGTGACTTGTCTGCTCCCAACTCTGGAAGTCCATCCTAACCCTGTCATAGGGAACACCAAAAAAGGAATATTACAACAACATACTAAAGTGTGCCAGGTTCACCACCGATCCACCAAAACTCCCAACGCATCTCGCCATGTAACCTGTCAAGACCACATCTCCATGTCTTCAACTGAACCCTTTGCTCCATGATCTAGACACTCACAACTCGCTCTGAGTTGCTTCGTTGTGCACACTCTGATTCACTGTCCCTCAAAGTAGCTCAGATATGTTATGATTCTAGGTTGAATTTCCATAACCTTGGGTCTAGCATAGAGTCTTAAACTCTTTGACGCTACCAAACCAAGAATCTCAACAGAACTACTTTGCACCACGGAATATAAGCAACAGTAAATCACACATGCACAGAATATAGACAACTTTTCACAATTTTCAACCAAACTTTGTTATATTAAACATATAATACAACAGTCCAAGGCTCCCGTACCAGGGATAATGGCCCTCATACATCCACTAGTACAAGATACTATGACCATCTAGTTGTAGTGCACTCCCTCAGCTCCTCTGGGTCATACCCTGTACCTGCCCGGTCCTTCGGCTTTCGATCTGCAATTCCTGCCTCTATCAATGCTCCAATTCCATCTGGCCATTAAACCTCGGCTGTCAATTTGCTCCCTAGTTGTGTGTTCGTCCACCAATGCATCAACACATCAAGACTCTTGTCGAGTTGTTCACAGTTCCATTTGTGAACAACTCTCAATCTGCCCACTGCTACTCCTCAACTACTTAAGAACTTCAACCCACTATGGTCTTCATGCGCTTCTCCGATCAATACCAATATAGGGCATGGAGGGTTGCCACCTATCACTGCAAGATTTCCATCTCCCACAATGAACACGGGCTAGGATGACTGCCCATCATCTACTATAGAAGTCCTTTTCCACACACACGTCACAGGCTGCACAAACTGCTCTTGGCTGATCAGACCCTTAAGCTCCAACAACTGCCTCTCTCGCAACTACCTCTATCCATCAAGGTGTTGCACACCGGGCTCCAACTTGGACACTATCACGCTGTCCTCCAGCAAACCATAAGTGCCCAATCAACATTCACACTTGGTCCACTCTCACGCTGCCCTCCAACAGTCCACGAGTGACCAAGTCCACGCTATATCATCTGCACCTACTTAAGGCATCCTCACACCTAAGATACCGTTACACACGGCTTCCAACGGACTTCTCATCAACCGCCCTTTGCTTATGCAATAGAGGAGCGATTGCACAAATCTAGGCTCAAACAACTTCACTGCTGCAACATTTTTCCACTGATTAGGGCATCTGACAATCCATGTCAACCCAATCACTTGGCTGCTACAGTCTTCATCAACATGACACACATTCACCACTACACATTACATCAGCTCAACAACTTATGCAACCTGTTGTTGTTCCTCTTGACATGACACCTATCAATCTCCTATTGTAATTGCTCTAGAATGTATACCAAACTATCCAACTCTTAGGACTCACATCCACCTGCAAACACATCAACAAGGAGAGACAACATACCTTGTTTCTGCTCTGTCGTCCTTGGCATCTATGCACATTCACTAAGTATTGACACACCAGTTAGGGTATACAACAACCCTAATTCCATGCTGCCCATACTCCAACAAACCTACTCTTTTCCTTTGAATTTTCTGTGTTGATCCTTGTCCTATTGCGGCCTATTGTGAGGGCATTTCCTTGGCCTCTCGGCCTTCTCCTTAAGGAGAGACAATTTCTGCAATACTTCAAATTTATGCAGTCTAATTTCAGAGACAAATCAGCCCTTAAATGTGCACCTAAACAACCCTTCTTTTACCTCCAAAACCTCCGCTCCACTTTCCTCGAAATCTTCCCTTCCACACTACTACAAACGTCATACTAAGTGTTGCGAACATCTTGATAACATCCCAATTTTATCTCGAAATCACGATTTTTTGGCCTAGCCGATGTTTGCCGATTTTTAAAAATATTTTTATGGTATCTTAATTTTGCCGACTTTTGCCGATTTTTTACCGATATTTTCCCGATTTTTCGATTTTTTGGTTTTCTGGACCCTTGCCAATTTTATCTCGATGCCGAATTTTGCAACATTGGTTCTAGCCACCTCTTGACCACAGACCAGCCCTAATCTAGGGCATGATCCTACCTATAGTTTCCCTTTAGGACAATGGCTTCAATTCTAAGGAGAAGCAAACTCAATGCATGCTCGAGCTTTCCAGAGTGACCCTTAATTCTAACAGCCAACCTTCCTTCTTCAATTCGGACCTGCATTGGAAACAAACAGTCCCATAACCCATGTCAATGTCCTCCTTGATCTCAGCTACCTCGGATCTGCGTTGTATTTCAGAGATAAACCTTGTTGTGATGCGTCCCTGGATGAGCGAAATGACTCTCATATCACCTCCTATATATATCCATAGAGAAGGATTCTTCAACATTATTTTAAGGGTTCTCCAACTGTCATAAGCTTAAAACGATCTTAGGCTGACCTTGACACACATGTGTGAACCCCAACCATAACTTAAAAATTCATAACTCTTCAACAAAAACTCGAAATCGAATGATTTTTTATGTGTGGGATTCGTCTCGACGAGCACTACCATCCTCATCCATCACATGTCGAAAAATCGTCACGGTTTTGTCCAAATCCCAATGGGTCCAAAACTCCATGCTTGAGTTCCAAGCCCACAAGTGACTCTTGTGGCGCTTTTCCCTCCAATCCCCGAACCCTAGGGCTTGGAGTACCTCCCAAGATACTCAAAAATCAGCACAGACAGACAATCAGACAAAGGTAGTAAATAAATGGTTGGAGGGCTACTTACACAACTATGTGACTGGGCAGTAAAAGGCGTGTGTGAAGTTGTTTCATTTGGGTGAGTATTGTTACAACACTACCACCATATATCCATAGGTATGACTCCTTTTTGTGCTTTGTATGGGTATGATGCCCTGACATTTGTTGATGTGGCTTTTAGAGACAGTAGGGCCCCAGGGACAAAGGAATGGATACAGGAGAGTCACAATATCCTTAGAGCCTTGAAGGATAACCTGCAAATAGCGCAAAACTAGCATAATCTCTACGTAGACAGGGGACGAGTGGAGAGACATTTCGAAGTTGGGGACCTAGTTTTCTTGAGGCTCCAACATTACAGGCAATCCACCCTCAAGCATAAGGGCACAAAAAAACTCAAACCCCGTTTCTATGGGCCTTACAGGGTGACTAGGAGAGTTGGGGACGTAGAATATGAGTTGGAGCTTCCCTTAGGAAGCAGGGTCCACAATGTGTTTCATGTCTCATACCTGAAAAAGTCCTTGGGACAACAGGTTACAATAGCCATTGAACTTCCTCCCTTGGATGATGAGGGACACTTGATATTGACACCGGAGGCCATTTTGGAGACAGGGGAAAGGAATTTGAGAAGCATGATCATCAAAGAGTACTTTGTCATATGGAAGGACTTGCCAATTGAGGATGCCATGTGGGAGGGTGAGCAAATCTTGGAGCATCCTGCACTACAGTTGCTTGAGAACAAGCAACATTTGGGAGGGGAGGACTGTAATGTTCGTTCTCAATAAATTTTGTTAGAGGAGATCTACAATTTTGCAACTTTGGAGTTAACACAATTTTGGAAGCCAACTTAGGTAAAAGTTGGTAAAAAATAGAGTTGGTGAAATGTGGGGGCCACCCCTCAAGGAAATGCGCACCCCTTGGAGGAAAATCGATTTTGTGGAAAGGAGGTCGAAATAGTTGGATGAGGGACCCACAAGGAAAGGTGAGTCAACAATTATAAATAGAGGGTTGAAGGCAGCATTTAGGACCTTTTTCTAATTTGACTTCTACACCATTGTTGCTCAAGATGTTTAGCTGGGTCAAAAAGTGTTGTTCAGCACCAGAGATTTCTAAGGGGAAATCTCACTCCTTCGATGGACCTTGAGTGCCACCCTAGGGGTGCATTGCCATAATTCCTTGGAGGCTTTCTAAAGAAGATTGCAAGAATTTGGAGCTGCTTTGTGGAGCAATGTAGGTTTAGAAAAAGGGACCACATACTCTTGTGGAAAGGGATCCCAAATGAGTTAGTTATGGGTTTTTGCAGGACCAATCCTTGGGCATTTTGTAGCAGCTTTCAGGTGGATTTGTGGGTTGAGGGTGTGACTATTACCCAGGTCAAATTATTCTTCCTAGGTCCTGCGCAGAAGATGTTCTGGGTTGTGCAGTTCTGTGTGGGGTTGATTGTGGGGGAGACTTGGTTGAGTAATTTTGGGGTTGGCTTGCTACGAGGTGAAAGAAGGCTTGTTGGGGGATTTTTCTCAACATTTCAGAGGGGTTGCAGAGGTTGATTTCCTGTAGGAGGGATTTTCCAATCAATGGAGGAGCTCATTGGAATTTGGGGTTGATTTTGGAATGTTGGAACAAGACAAAACCCTTCCTGGGTTTTTCTGGGTTTGTGGTGGAGAGTCCAAGATTAATTTGGAGAAATTTTATTATCAATTTTGGGGGCTCAAACTAGGGTTTCTTCCAGCCAGCAGTTGCAGAATTTCCAGGGCCAACATAGAACATTGAGGAGAAGTATTTCCCTTGCATTCGGGAAACATCTTTCTCACCTGGGATTGTCTAGTTTGATTTGGAAAACCCAAGTACACACATTCCATTCATTGTACTCTCCTCTTGATAATAAAATGACTCAATTTTTGTGGAGTTTCCGGTGCAATTTATGGGTGTTTAATTGTTGTCTAAATATTTATGTGTTGCATGTGTATTTTTGCTTAATATCACTGTAAATTTTCCTAATAGGAACATTACAGATGGCTTCCATAGAGTTACCACCATTGGATGATGAGTGGCACTTGATATTGACAGCAGGGGCTATTTTACAGGAGAGGGAGAGCAATTTAAGGAGCAAGGCTATTAGAAAATTCATTGTCAGGTGGAAGGATTTGCCTGAAGAGGATGCGACATGGGAGGGAGAGAAAATTTTGCAGCATTCAATACTACAATTGCTTGAGGACAAGCTGTGAAAATTCCTAGATCTGACAATCTTAGGAATCCTACTGCAACTAACTGAATCTACTTCATCTACTTGTAAATTACATTATACAGTTATTTTCAGGTTTCTTCATGAAAATATTGAAGTAAATTACTGAAGCAACCTACACTTGATACTTTATGATTATGATACTTTATGATTCTGAAACAAGGAAACCAAGCAAAGAACAAATCACACATAGGACACCATTATTTTTGGACTAAGTCCCCGGAAAAACCCAATGCGGGAAAATAGGTGCAACAGATCTGAGGGTTTGTTATTATTAAACAATAGTTTCTGAATACAATCTCTAGATGCCTTGCTGGCTATCCAGTACAGAGAAATCATGACAGACAAAAATATAGTGAGTTTTACCTCACATTGCAAGTCTCGACTGATCCGATAGCTGAATTGACGAAACCCTAGCAACCTCTACGCTGCCTCTGCGTAGTAGATGCATAGGCCTGCGTGGGAACCTCTATGGAATGCATTACCTCCTCTCTGGGATTGATTTGCTCCTCGAAAAGTCGAGTTCCAGCCCTCCCAGCTCAGAACCCCGATCTCCTGAAAAATCTTGGACTATCTCACGAAAACACTGTGCAACCTCTGCGTGGGCTTGTGTCACACTCTCTGGAGGCTGCATTGCTTCCTCTACTGGTTCTGCTACCTATTTTCTATGTATTCTTGGTCCTGTTGAAGATCCTCCGACGGCTAACTGTCTCTGCCCCTCACTGCAACTAGAATCACTTAGATTTGATCTTCATCCGAGCACTTCCTCCGTCAGAAGTATTTGATCACTAGATTCACTCGGTGTGTCTTTTCAAATGACCCTCAAGCCTTCCTTTATAGTATTCTCGTTAAGATTCAACGGTCGAGATTAGATCTCTAATCAACGACTAAGATTATAACTTGACTTGATCTTCGCTTTCTAGATCATTCTCACTCTGTTTTATTAATACCTTTTAATTATTTAATTTCCATAATTTAGACTTAGGGTCCCCATTAAAATATTAATTTTTACAATAAAACATAATCCAAGTGGAATTTTTACAAACGGTTTATGGGTTATTTGGAATACCAGTGCCTAAGCCTCTCTACAAAATTTGAGTCTTAGAGCACTTCCGATTCTAGCAAAAATCAACACTCCCTCTTAGCTAGGAAAGTGCTCTAACAACATGCCTGTCGCATACTGCTTTGACCCTAAATATTCTTCTGCGCTGTTGAAGTCTGACAAGCTGTCCATCAGCCACTGCAATGCTGTTGCAATTTTACTACTGCCCATGACATTGCCACTACCACTGTTGCATCTTTACTACAACTCCCTCTCAAGTGTTGCATCTGCCATGATGCTAGCACTGCCACTGCTAACACTTCATCTACATTGCAACTCAATTGCTGAGAGAAGCAACTGAAATCACCCAAAAAATGAGTGTGTTCAACGGATGCACCTCAGTGTTGAAGACTCTGACTATTGATAGCTACTGCGTTGTCCCTCTGATGCACTGCGATGTTGTTGCTCTGCACTGCGTTGCCTTGCCCAAAATACTTTGGAAAAAAACTTGCCACTCCTCCATGACTGCGTTAAGGGCTAGCCTCACCATAGTCGCAGCTATTGGGGTGGATCCCACGGCTGCCAACTGGTCTCGAATCTCCTGAAGTCTCGTAAGGAATGAAGCAATGCGCTCCCACTTCTGCATCTGAATCACCTGGAGCTTCTGCTCCAAGTATATCTTCTGCTACTCGGAATTTCCTTCGTATAGCAGGGGCAAGGCCTCCATTATCTCTCTCAAGTTGTTCTTGCCATATATATGAGAGACTATGTGATCCTTGACACCATCAAGGATTAGTCTCTTGGCCTTTGCCATATCGGACTTGTACTTCTTGTTCTGATTTCGGATATGTAGGTACAACAACCACATTGTCCACGAACGCTTTAAGATCATATTCATCTAGAAGGAATTTGATTCTTTCCTTCCAGATTACGTAATTGGAGGATCCCCTCCAACCAGTCTTGATCTCTCAATCCGTGAGATTCCATTTCAGCCGAAAATTGTCGAACTGCTCCTCTTCTTCCCCCACTGCACAACACTAGGCAGGCTTACGCACTCCTCCTGGAGCTCGTAGATCTGTTGCTTCGATCTACTGCTCATATCTTGTAAAAATGTTGAATTCCTCGGCAAGGAAATCACTGAGGAAGAATTTCTCGCTATGTGCTCTTCTTCTTCTTGTGACGCTTCTCTGCCCAGCAATTGCCTACGAAAAATTGCATCTGTAATATTCCTAATTAGCAGTGGCTAATTGGAATATTCGATTTTGCTCAGTTTTGTCGTCTATAGTTTATTAATAAATAAAAAGGTGAGTGGAGAGGGTCTAACTCACTTAGTAGAATAAAACACACTCCCTAGTAGCACAACGTTGTGACTTAAAGGGAGCCAAGGGGGGCCAAGCACCACGTAGAGAGGGGGCCCACGTATGCTCTAGAAGAGACTGCACAGATGAGGATGAGCACGTGGCAAGAGGGAGGCTACGTTGAGGAGATAGGCCTTAGGGTTTTGGGGGAAGGCCAACGTTATATAGAGGGAGGAGCCTCCTCATTTCATTCATTTGTTGTTGATGATATTGAGCTAGTTGTTTTGACTTCTTGAGCACGCTGGCTGTTTAGCCTGTCTGCAGCACTGTTTAGTGCGTTGAGTGTCTCCGATCGGAGATCTCGCCCTTAGCCCCGAGGGACTTCGAGTGCCTACTCGGGCAAGGTATTTTCTTCAGCATTTTGGAGGAGGTTTGGGGGTTTGGTTTTGTTGCGGATCCGAGCATTTAGAGAGACTGCGCAGTCACTAAGAGGGAGGACGCAGTCCATCTAGGAGGAGCTCCGGATTGGGATTTTTGCAAGGGTTTTGAGCCGGGAGACTAAGCAAAGGATCAGCCTTTGCATTTGGGAGGATTTTGGTGGAGTTGAGGCCATATTTCATTCATTCCTATTCAGCCTCTATGCAGAGCCTTGGAGGCCAGCGTAATTCCCCAAGGGGGTGTTTTTCGGGGGTCAACTATTTCTGATATGGTTTCTGGGTTTTGCCGAGATTGGTGAGTAGAGGAGGTTTCCAGATTTTCAGCTCATTCCGGCAAGGGGAACAACCCCTAGTCATCAATTCATTTCAGCAGTAGCAGCTACACGACAGTTTTCCAGCAACTGGGTTGCAGTTCAGAGAGCCGCCATTTCCTATGTATTCTCAGAGTATTTCTTCACTTGCCTTGAGCAAGTTTAGGTGCCATCACTCTGATCACCTATTGTACTTCATTATATTTCTCAGTTTAATAAAATGGCTTAGCATTCTCTCTCTATATTTCTGGATGATTTGTCGTACACTCTTTCTATGCTATTGTATGTCTGCTGCACTGTTCTCTTTATATATTTTTGGGCATTCTAGTTCTATACCACTTGGTGTGTTTATCTTTCACTCTTAGACAAAGTCTGGAAAGGGCCAGGTAGCCTCCAGATTTCATCCTCTTTTCAGAGGCGGCATATTTGGTAAATGCCCTCCCAGTCCATCTCTGGTTGGAGTTTGCCGTGTTTTAGAGATATCCCCGAAATGGGATATTACAGTGGTATTAGAGCATAGTTCTGGCTCAGCCTGTGGAGCTAGTTGTCTATGACACCGGGGAAGAGGCCATATATTTGTTACAGAGGCAGGAAGTACAGAGATCGTGAGCGTAGGTTGGAGAACACCTACGGAGAGGGAGACTGTGTTCAGGTGGTGGACACAGAGCAGGAGGAGCCTGTCACAACGCAGAGCAGGAGGAGCCTGTGTTAGATTCAGAGCAGAGAGAGCCGATGGCAGATGACACTGAGGCCAAACAGTTTGGGGAGGCACTCCTCAAATCGGTCCAAGATTTAGCGAGGCAGATTGAGGTGATGGGTTAGAGATTCACCGCTATAGAGGCTAGACAGCGTGAGACCCCACGGGTATTCCAGGTGGGTGAGGGATCAGGTACATCCCACCATTTGCCGGAGCATGGTGCTGCTCAGCGTGATACTACTCAGCCGATGGCTTCACGTGCACCTACACGCTCTACCATGCCCACTTTCTTGGGCGCAGACACGAGGGCAGGAGCCCAGCAGGAGGCAGAGCCTAGACACATGGACGAATATTTTGCAGAGTATCAGGCATATGGGCAGGAGTTCAGGGATGCTCTCTCGTTCCGAGATTTTGTTCAGCTCCAGTGGGACAATAGACCCCGCGACCATCATAGAGGGCACTGACATTATCATGATGGAGATACCCACCGCACATCTAGCAGATTCCATTTGCCTACGTTTGATGGCTCATCAAACAGTTTGGCAAAGTCTTGGGTGGAGAAGCTGGACATCTATTTCAAACTTAACCAGATGTCAGAGACGGAGGCCATCAAGGTGGCGACATTACATTTGGATGGTGAGGCCCAGGACTGGTGGTTCCATGGGATGGTTACACTCGGACATTCTACAGTGACGACATATGCCGAGTTTACCAGGAGGTTGATGGAGCGATTTGACCGAAGGGATTCGGAACAGCACTTTGTTGAGCTGACGAGGCTCAAGCAGATTGGGAGCCCAGAGACATACATTGCAGATTTCTTGAGGGTTTCAGTGATGGTGACAGATCTATTCGCGGCACGGATGATCTATATGTTTGTGGAGGGGTTAGCAGAGCCACTTTGGGGTCTAGTTAGATCTACTAGACCAGCTACACTCCAGGATGCTATTAGCAGGACCCGAGACTTAGAGGATGCATTGCCCAGAACTCGGACGCCTTACCCCCAGAAACAGGGCTTCCAGCCCAAGGGGAAGGATGTGAGGATTCCGCCTCCAAAGGGGAATCCAAGACGGGCCCAGACAGATGATGATGCCAGGAGGGAGCTGAAGAAGAAGCGGCTGTGCTTTACTTGTCAGGAGCCGTGGGCACCAGGGCATAGGTGTGCTGCTGGCAAAGCACACTTCATTGAGGTCTTCTCCGAGGATAGCAAGGAAGAGGATGAGGAGGATGACGAGGAGGTAGGAGATAGTCAGACAGCTCAGGATCAGTTGCCACCTCCACCTCCAGGTACAGGAGGTGCAGCTTTTGCACCCACAGGAGGGACCCTTACAGCATTGCGAGGAGTTCCCAAGTATTTGACGTTGCGCGTACGAGGGACAGTACGTGGCCAATGAGTATCAAGTTTGGTGGACAGTGGGGCAACCCACAACTTCATTGATGCCCAGATGGTCGAGCGGAGAGGTATACCGACCGAGAGCTTCGATGGATTTTCAGTTTTGGTCCCAGGAGCCTAGACAATGCAGTGTGCCCGGTATGTTCCAGAGTTAGCAGTGACAATGGGTACCTACACCATGACCGACCACTTTTTCGTGGTCAACATACCGGATACCAATGTGGTCTTTTGGGTGTTCAGTGGTTGATTACTCTGGGGAAGGTCACCACAGATTGGGAGGCCTTAGAGATGGAGTGGGATGATAAGAAGACTGAGAAGCATGAGAAGATTCGCGGGATGCATACTTACCCACCTCAGACTGTTTCGGCTCACCGGATGGAAGCAAATTTCCGGAAGGGAGACATAGAGTGGGCGGTTGAGTTGCGGGCATCAGAGGCAGGGACCACCGGTCAGGCAGTTCATCCTGATATACAGGCCATCCTTGACAAGTATGAGGCAGTGTTTGGGGATATACCACCAGGTCGACCACCGGACCGAGGGTTCGAGCACACCATTGAGCTTGAGCAGGGCATTCAGGCAGTGATTACTACCCCCTATAGGCATCCCAAAGCCTATCGGAATGAGATTGAGCGGGCCATCCAGGAGTTGCTGGCTCTTGGGCACATCAGACTGAGCACGAGTCCGTTTGCTTCTTCCGTGGTATTGGTGAAGAAGAAGGACGACACCTTGAGGATGTGTATTGACTATAGGGCCTTGAACAAGAAGACCCTGAAGAAGAGGTATCCTATACCTGGGATCGATGAGTTGATGGACGAACTGAGAGGAGCCAAGTTCTTCTCGAAGATTGATTTGAGATCAGGGTACTATCAGATTCGCGTGAGGGAACAGGACATTCCCAAGACCGCCTTCAGGTGTCATTATGGGCATTTTGAGTTTCTGGTTATGCCCTTCGGGCTAACCAATGCCCCAGCTACTTTTCAGTCTTGCATGAACCATATCTTCCACAGTCATCTGAGGAAGTTTGTATTGGTCTTTTTCGATGACACACTCATATATAGCAAGACTTGGGAGGAGCATATCCAGCATATAGAGGCAATATTACATGTCTTGGAGGAGCAACAGTTCTATGCTAAGCTCTCCAAGTGTGAGTTTGGGATGACGGAGATGTTGTATTTGGGTCACATCATTGGAGTGGACGGAGTCAGAGTCCATGAAGAGAATATCAGGGCCATCAGAGATTGGCCGGAGCTGAGGAACGTGACAGAACTTCGAGGATTCATTGGCATATGTACTTATTACAGGAAGTTCGTCAAGAGTTTCTCACAGCTTGCTGCACCCCTTAAAGATTTGACGAAGAAGGGGGCATTCAGTTGGTCGGAGACAGCGCAGCGAGCCTTTGACAGGCTCAAGGAGGTGATGAGTAGCTGCCCAGTGCTTGCATTGCCGGATTTTACGCAGCCATTTGTTTTGGAGTGAGATAAGTCGGGAGAGGGGATCGGCGCAGTATTGATGCAGGGAAGACACCCTATAGCCTTTGAGAGTCGGAAGCTCCTTCCACACGAGAGGTTGTATTCTATGTACGACAAGGAGATGCTCGCCATTATGCATGCATTAGCCAAATTCCGGCAGTACTTGGTGGGGAACAGGTTCAGGGTAAGGACTGATCAGAACAGCCTCAGGTTCTTTTTGGAGCAAAAGCAGCTACAGGAGAGGCAGCAGAAGTGGATCAGTAAGATCCAAGCATATGACTTTGACATTGAGTATTTCAAGGGTAAGAATAACGTGGTAGCAGATGCCCTTTCACGTAGACCAGCCATGTTATCTCTTATGAGCTTGGATACAGATTGGAGGGCTTGAATTTTAGTAGAGTACTCCAAAGACAAATTTGCATGTGAGGTTCTGGATGGACAGGTACAGCGTGGTCGATGAGATCATCTACTACAGGGACAGGATCTTCTTGACTGAGGGATCTCAGCTCAAGAAGAAGATACTTCAGGCATCAGATGATTCACCATTGGCCAGTCATCAGGGGTTTACCAAAACCTACAGGGCCATTAAAGAGAGGTTCTCATGGAAGGGCCTCAAGGAGGACGTACTCCAGCACATCAGGGAGTGCGATGTTTGCCAAAGGAACAAAGGGGAGATGAGCCATCCCGCAAGATTATTGCAGCCTCTTCTCATTCCGGAGGGGAAATGGGAGAGTATATCGATGGACTTCATCACAGGGTTGCCCATGGTGCAGGGCAAGGATTGTATCTTTGTCGTCGTTGATCGACTGACAAAGTATGCACATTTTTTCGCCATATCTGTGCACTACACAGTAGCACAGGTGGCCGAGCTGTTCTTCAGAGAGGTTTTCAGGCTACATGGTCTTCCTAAGACCATCATCAGTGACAGGGACAACCGCTTCATGGGCGGATTTTGGCAGGAGCTTTTCTGGTTGGTGGGGACGAAGTTGACACCGAGTACCAGTTATCACCCACAGATGGATGGACAGACAGAGATAGTTAACAAGTGGCTGGAGGGCTACTTGCGTAACTATGTCAGTGGGCAACAGCGAGCATGGATGAAGTGGTTGCATCTGGGGGAGTACTGCTATAACACGACACATCACATGTCTATTGGTATGTCACCATTTTATGCTTTGTATGGGTATCATTCTTTATCTTTTGCTGATGTGATGTTCGGTGCTAGCAAGGCTCCTAGAGCCAAGATTTGGATCCAAGAGAGTCAGGACATTCTCCGAGCTCTGAAGGATAATATGGCTACAGCACAAAACCAGCAGAAGCTGTATGCTGACAGAGGTCAGGTGGAGAGACAGTTTGAGGTAGGGGACTTGGTCTACCTACGATTACAGCCATACCGACAGTCGTCACTGAAGCAGAAGGGAGCTGAAAAGCTCAAGCCCCGCTTTTACGGGCCATACAGGGTAATACGCAGGATTGGACAGGTTGCGTATGAGTTGGAGCTGCCCCAAGGCAGCAAGATCCATAACGTTTTTCATGTATCATGCCTGAAGAAGGCACTGGGGCAACAGGTGACAGTGACAGATGAGCTACCACCCACAGATAATGAGGGGCATTTGGTGTTGCAGCCAGAGGCTATTATTGATACCAGGGAGAGGCAGCTACGGAGCAGGACAGTCTAGGAATTCTTGGTGAGGTGGAAGAATTTTCCGGATGAGGATGCGACTTGGGAGAGTGAGAAGATTTAGCAACATCCATCACTTCAGTTGCTTGAGAACAAGCACCATTTTGCCGGGGGAGACTGTAATATTCCTAATTAGCAGTGGCTAATTGGAATATTCGATTTTGCTCAGTTTTTCCGTCTATAGTTTATTAATAAATAAAAAGGTGAGTGGAGAGGGTCTAACTCACTTAGTAGAATAAAACACACTCCCTAGTAGCACAACGTTGTGACTTAAAGGGAGCCAAGGGGGGCCAAGCACCACGTAGAGAGGGGGCCCACGTATGCTCTAGAAGACTGGGCAAATGAGGATGAGCACATGGCAAGAGGGAGGCTACGTTAAGGAGATAAGCCTTAGGGTTTTGGGGGAAGGCCAACGTTATATAGAGGGAGGAGCCTCCTCATTTCATTCATTCGTTTTTGATGATATTGAGCTGGTCGTTTTGACTTCTTGAGCACACTGGTTGTTTAGCCTGTCTACAACACTGTTTAGTGCGTTGAGTGTCTCCGATCAGAGATCTCGCCCTTAGCCCCGGGGGACTTCGAGTGCCTACTCGGGCAAGGTATTTTCTTTAGCATTTTGCAGGAGGTTTGGGGGTTTGGTTTTGTTGCGGAGCCGAGCATTTAGAGAGACTGCGCAGTCACTGAGAGGGAGGACGCAGTCCATCTAGGAGGAGCTCCGGATTGGGATTTTTGCAGGGGTTTTGAGCCAGGAGACTGAGCAGAGGATCAGCCTTTGCATTTGGGAGGATTTTGGTGGAGTTGAGGCCGTATTTCATTCATTCCTATTCAGCCTCTGCGCAGAGCCTTGGAGGCCAGCGTAATTCCCCAAGGGGGTGTTTTTTGGGGGTCGGCTATTTCTGATATGGTTTCTGGGTTTTGCCGAGATTGGTGAGTAGAGGAGGTTTCCAGATTTTCAGCTCATTCCGGCAAGGGGAACAACCCCTAGTCATCCGTTCATTTCAGCAGTAGCAGCTACACGACAGTTTTCCAGCAGTTGGGACGCAGTTCAGAGAGCAACCATTTCCTGTGTATTCTGAGAGTATTTCTTCACTTGCCTTGAGAAAGTTTAGGTGCCATCACTCTGATCACCTATTGTACTTCATTATATTTCTCAGTTTAATAAAATGGCTTAGCATTCTCTCTCTGTATTTCTGGATGATTTGTCGTACATTCTTTCTATGCTATTGTATGTATGCTGCACTGTTCTCTTTATATATTTTCGGGCATTCTAGTTCTATACCACTTGGTGTGTTTATCTTTCACTCTTAGACAGAGTCTGGAAAGGGCTAGGTAGCCTCCAGATTTCGTCCTCTTTTCAGAGGCGACATATCTGGTAAATGCCCTCCCAGTCCATCTCTGGTTGGAGTTTGCCGTGTTTTAGAGATATCCCCGAAACGGGATATTACAGCGTCCCTCTGGATCTATGTGAAGGCTCCACGCTGCTCCCTCTGCCTCGGCAAGATATCGATCAGGAAGTCTTTCCTCTCTGTCGACTCACTCAGAGAGAGACAACCTCAAAAAATTATCCCTCCTAGCTAGAACTGCGCAATTCCTTTGAGGTTTCGATCTACTGCTGCTGCAAAAATTTGGCCTTCACTTCAGTGTTCAGATCTTCTCTTCCTGTTTCACATCAAATGCTCTGATACCATGTGAAAATTCCTAGATATGACAATCTTAGGAATCCTAGTGCAACTAACTGAATCTACTTCATCTACTTGTAAATTATATTACACAGTTATTTCCAGATTTCTTCATGAAAATATTGAAGTAAATTACTCAAGCAGCCTACACTTAATACTTTATGATTCTGAAACAAGGAAACTGAGCAAAGAACAAATCACACATAGGGCACCATTATTTTTGGACTAAGTCCCCGAAAAAATCCAATGCAGGAAAACCAGTGCAGCAGATATGAGGGTCTGTTATTATTAAGCAGCAGATTCTTCATACAATATCTGGATGCCTTGCTAGATATCTAGTACAGAGAAATCACGACAAACAAAAATATAGTGAGTTTTACCTCACACTGCAAGTCTCGTCTGATCCAGTAGTTGAACTGACAAAACCCCAACACCCTCTGCGATGCCTCTGTGCAATAACTGTGTAGGCTTGCGTGGGGACCTATGTGGATTGCATCACCTCCTCTCTGGGATTGATCTGCTCCTCGGAAAGTGGAGTTCCATCCCTCTCGGCTTAGAACCCTGATGTCCTAACAAATCTCGGACTATCTCACAAAAACACTATGCACCCTCTGCTTGGGCCCTGCGTGGGCCTGCGTCACCCCTTCTGGGGCCTGCATCACACTCTCTGAAGGTTGCGCTACTTCCTCTACTAGTTCCGCTGCCTCTCTGCTATGTATTCTTGGTCCCGGAGAAGATCCTCCGACCAATAACTGTCTCTGCCCCTCACTGCATCTGGGATCACTTAGATCTGATCTTCGTTTGATCACTTGCTCCGTCAGAATAATTTGATCAATAGATTCACTCGATGTGTTTTTCCAAACGACCCTCAAGCCTTCCTTTATAGTCTTCTCGTTGAGATTCAATGGTCGAGATTAGATCTCTAATCAACGACTAAGATTATAACTTAACTTGATCTTTGCTTTCTAGATCATTCTCACTCTGTTTTATTAATACCTTTTAATTATTTAATTTCCCTAAGTTAGACTTAGGGTCCCCATTAAAATAATTAATTTTTATGATAAAACATAATACGAGTGGAATTTTCAAAAATGGTTTCTGGGTTCTTTGGAATACCAGTGCTTAAGCCTCTCCACAAAATGTGAGACTTAGAGCACTTCCGATGCTACCAAAAATCAACACAAGCAACATTTGGGAGGGGAGGACTGTCATGTCCCGAATTAAAATTTTGTCAGGGAAATTCTCAATTTTGCAATTTTGGTGATTAATATAATATTAGATAAATAAAACTTAGGAGAACTAACTTGTAGAGGTATTAAATAATTCTTTGGAGAAAATTCAAAGGTTGGGAATTAGGAAAAGAAGAAAATTAAGTTGAAGATAAGTTGTGGGGGTCACCAAAAGGGAAATCGAACCCCTAGGAGAAAATCAAACCACATGAAGAGGGGAAAGCAAGGGGGGTATAATTAGTGGAGCCCACAAGGAAGGTTGAGCAAAAAATATAAAAGGAAGGCTAGAGCATCATTGTGATCATTCTATTTGGCATTTCATTTCTGATTTTGGAAGGTTTGCTTGAGCTGCTTAGCCAACTCAACCAGTTCTACTTAGCACAGAGATTTCGAAGCAAAAAATTCCAACTCTCTTTTGGTGAACCAAGAGTGTAACCCTAAGAGAGAAACTTGGAGCTGATTGGAGATTTCTTCTCCTGATTTTTGTGAGCCATTTCATCTCTGCAACAAGTGGTTTGAAATTTTCAGGACGACACAGTAGCAAAAATAGAGTTGCTTGGATGTAGAGTTTTCTCAGCCGATTAGAGGAGGACTTGGAGTAGATTTGTTGTAGTTTTCTGGTGGGATGCAAAGCTAGGCAGTTGAGGAAAATCGCTCAAATTTGGGTAATTTCAGGGAGCTGGAACTAGCCTAAAATCTTTCTGGGTTTTGTTGGTCGGGGGTTGGAGAGAATTGTCCTAATTTTGCAGAATTTTTGGAGAAGTTTTGAGGCCCCAAATCTCAATTTGCCTCATGCAGCGACAACAAAAAAATTTCTGAGCAATGCATAGAACCAGTGAGCCTATTTCAACGTGGAGTTTCAGTCATATTCACCTAGGTTTTGCATGCTTGCTTGAGCAAGTCCAGGCACATTCATTCGAATATATTTTGTACTCAAATTACCATTGGATATTCAATAAAATGGCTTAGCTCTATTGTTTCTTCTGAATAGTGTTCTAAATTGTCGTTCTTGTGGAGAATTCAGATTGCATTCTTATTAAATTATTTGCTTGTTGTAGCTATTTCATGTTTTGATATTTCATTGTATTTCTCTAGTTAGAATATTACAAAAGGTTGATGCAGCGAAAAGAAAAGAAATTTATACCAACTCTTAGGATATCCTCAATGACAATAGGATACACACCCGCCTTTATAACCTTCATGAACAAGGGGGGCATCATGGCATAGTAAAGTTGTATAAGGTTCCATGCCAATAGTGATAAGAGGATGTAATCCCACCTATAGAAAGGGGACTACTAAATTCATCCATTTCCTATGTATAGAATAAGAAAAAGAAAATGAGGGAGAAAAATGCTGTAGTAGAAAAACGTCTCTACAAAAGTGAAAAAGCTACAAAGAGAGCAAATCGAGGAGGAAGAAGGAACAATCACAGGAGCAAGGCCAAGTGAGTATTAGGGATTATAGCAAAAATTGTCTAAAAAATCAAGAGAAAGGAAAAGAGACTCCACCAATAGAGGAAGAACAATTGTTTTGGTAACAATGATGCTAGTAAAAAGAGAGGAAGGTCATAAGAAATGTGATGCACCCAAGCGAAGTGGAGAGAGAAAAGGCCCCCAAATGAAAAGGAGCAAGAAGGCCTCTTGCACAAGAGAATACAATATGGACTTGAGAAACAATCCAAAAAACTTGAAGGATATACCAAAGTGTTCACCAATGGAAAAGGCCTTGTTGGGAAACAAGGGGAACCAATTATTGAAAATAGAGTGTTAAGAAACTATTAAGAATGAGAGGGAGGGGGATGGGGAGGAGAATTCTCCCACAAATAGAAAATAAAAAAGGGGGGAGGGATTCTACCTAAATAACAATGAATACAACCCATAGATAGCGGGTTTAAACAACAAGGAATTAACTACCTCAACACTTTAATGTGGGGCCATAGTAGAGTAGTAAAAAATGTAACAAATAGTTAATAGTCATACTAGTCGTCGCACTCTCAAGGAAGTGGATGTATCAAGATCTAGCTTGAGCTAGATAATATCCAAGGCTAATATTGGGAAAATGCAATGATAAGCCCAAAAGAGAAGATTTAATAATCTAGGTAGGAGTTGTATTTGTTTCAATGAATTTTACTTCAAGATTTACATGTTTTGAGGCAAACTCCATCACAATCATTGAAAAATACAAATAAAAAATAAAATAAATGAATTGGTTCCTTAGGACATTGTCTCAGTTGAGTTTAGTAGATATATTATTTCCTACAAGGTTATTGACCTCTCTTTGAAAGATAAAAATAAGTAAGTTATGAAAAAAAGCATAGAGAGGTTTTTGCAAGTTTTATGAGGATCTAATTTATACTATATAGCAACAACAAATAATCCAAATAGTAGAAATGCAAATAAATCTCGATTCAAATGAGTTAATGATGCAGGGGCATTGGACACTAGCCAGCAATGTAGGAAGTTTTGTCCACATGTTGTGGCTAGGAGGGTTCAAAATCATTCGAATTGTAACAACAAGGTGTCAATACCCTAGCTGACTGTTGCATTTAGATCAATTAGAGTTAGTAGAAGTCGAATAGTTTAGTTCAGTCCATCTGTCATGTTCAGTTATTCAAATAGTATGATTAAGTTTTGTTAGAAGATAAACGGTCCTCATCGAGGAACCGAAGAGACACATTGTAATGCATATAAATTGAATCCCCCGAATGTATTGAAGGGAGGAGATTTCTGCACTAAAATTTGTGTGTTAAGCAATTGCTTTCGGTTGAATAAATTTCAGTTCTCGTTGATTATCAAATTGTCTTGAATTGATTCCTATGAGGAATTTGTTTAGTCGTGAGGCAATTGAACACTGGTCTATGTATAACTGTTGAATTGAGTTGTCGTATAATCTCCGCATCTCTCTGTCCGTGGTTTTCTCTTGAATTGTCCGAACAATTGAAAATCCCATTCGTAGCAGAGGTCTGTGTATGATCGTGGTCATTGAGCTCTGTCCCGAGGTAGTGAAAACCCCGCTTACACAGAAATAGACTGTTCCGTTGTTAATTGAAGATCATGAACTGAGGTTAGACCCTGAGTCAGTGAACGGGAGAGCATAGAAAGGAAGACGTTAACCCCACGGTCAATTACTGTTCAAAGGCAGGAAGCGGTTTTGATCGCCCCGCCTTTGTGGAACGATCGGTATTCGAGAATTTGGAGCGATCACATTTGTTGGCGGACACGTGGCATAAGGCGGGTTTCCAAAACCACCCTCATCGCGCGTTAACTATCGACTGAGGAGGCAGCGCGATATCCGCGCACGCCGTCCGATCTGGAGGCTGGCTATCAAACGGTGATCGCCCCCGGACTTGCTCGGAGGTTAATCTAAGGTAAGGCGTGTGTATTTAATTGAATCTTCGATTGTGTATGGTGGCCCCGAGGCACTAAGGTTGTTTGTTTAAAAAAACGTCGGGTTATTGATATAAGATACTAAAGGGTGACAACCTTAGTATAAGGTTTGACGAGATGATTAAAGTTCGGGGATACATTTAAATTTCCAAAGTTTGCTGAATGTATTTATTTGTCAATTTCTCCGAAATTGATAAATAAAATTATAGAGGAATTGAGGAAGACTACGTGGAACGAACTGAGTTAATTCGAGGGAAAATGCTGACAGAGCTACTATAGAGAGACCAGCTCTCCTTGGGGGGCCCGAATTCAATTTTGTTGTTGTCAATTGTGGTATCAGAGTTGTTTTTGAGTTGTTTTTGCAGAGAATTAACATGGCAATCCAAGTTGGTAGAGGTGCTGGTAGAAGGAGACCCGTTGCCAATGCATAAGTGTTGGAGACCTTGCAAAGGGTCCAAGCCAGAATGGATGCCATAGAGCGAAGACAGCCCAGAGATCCTGAAGACATCAGTGAACCTGAGATAGAAGAAGCTGGAGAAATTGCTGAGATTCCTCCTGACATGAGGCTCCTTAGAACTGTTCTGGGGTCTGCGGTTAAGCCCAATATTGAAGTGTCGAGTTTTGCAGGAGGACTGAATCTAGAGGAGCTGGAGGATTGGATTAATGAAATGAATAAGTGCTTTGACTATGAAGAAATGAGCGAAGATAAGAAGGTCAAGTTTGCAGTAACAAAGCTGAAGGGACATTCTGCACTCTGGTGGGACGGGGTGCAAGCAGAAAGAAGGAGAGTTGGCAAACAACCTATCAAGAGCTGGACCAGAATGATGGCTAAGTTAAAAGGTAAATTCTTGCCTAGTGATTATCAACTAACATTGTTTAGACAAATGCAGAACCTGAGACAAAGGTTGCTGACAGTAAAGGAATACACAGAAGAATTCTACAGAGTAAGCATAAGAGCTGGGCAATTTCAAGACACACCAAAGAAGACTGCCAGATATGTGAACGGTCTCAAGTTGGAGATCCAAGATGAAATTGGTCTTCTGTCTCCTAAGATAGTTGAAGAGGCCTATCAGATGGCCTTGAAAGCAGAGGAGAAACTCCTAAGGAAGCAGTCTGCCAAAGGGAGAGGTACTTTTCGTGGAAAGGGAAGTCAGGGTGGTAGAGGAAAGCCTACTACACCCAGAGATGGAGCTAAGAGTAGCTCACCTCAGAATGCATCTACAGAGGGTGATGCAAGAGGCAGAAGGGGTTCTTATAGAGGAAGAGGAGGCAGAGGCAGAGGTAGAGAATTGAGGTGCTATAGATGTCAGCAAGTGGGACATAAGCACTATGAGTGCCCAGAGAATGTGGGTGCTGGTCCAAGAAATGCTGTTGTTGCCCAAGCTGGAGAAGAGGCAGAAATTGAAGAAGAAATTCTACCAGAGAGGGGAGAGTCCTTGGTGGTAAATAAGGTCCTGTTGAAACAAGCCAAAGAGGTTACTGAATCTGCACAAGGGAAGACTTTGTTTAGGAGCATATGCAAAGTCCAAGGGAAATGCTACCAGCTAGTCATTGATAGTGGCAACACAGACAATCTGGTTTCCACTGAGGTGATAGAGAAGTTGAAGCTGAAGACAAGGGAGCATCCAACTCCCTACAGGGTGTCCTGGCTGCATAAAGGGCACCAGCTGATTGTAAAAGAACAGTGTGAGATAGAGATGCAAATGGGCAAATACAAAGACAAAGTCCTGTGTGATGTGATGCCCATGGATGTGTGTCACATACTGCTGGGTAGACCTTGGCAGTTTGACAGAGCAGCAGTGCATGATGGCAAGAAGAACACTTACAAGTTCTTCAAGGACGGGGTACATCATACATTGATACCCATGGAAGAAGGAGAGCCATCAAGTAGAGTGGTTGATCTAAGGACCTTGTTGCTGAGCGGGAAGGAATATCTACAACAGATTGAAGAAGAAGAGGTAAGCTTTGCTTTAGTTTGCAAGCCTAAGGTAGTTCTTAATTCTACAAAGATTTCTGATTTGCCAATAGAAATCCAAGAGATGTTAGACAATTATTGTGACATTGTTGTGGATGATTTACCTGATGAGCTGCCACCTGTGAGGAAGATCAGCCATCAGATAGATTTTATCCCTGGTTCAAATCTGCCAAATAAGGCAGCCTACAGAATGAATCCCACAGAAAATGAGGAAATCAGGAGACAAGTACAGGAATTGGTGGACAAGGGACTGATCAAAGAAAGTTTGAGTCCATGTGTAGTACCAACAGTATTGAGCCCAAAGAAAGATGGAGGCTGGAGGATGTGTACTGATTCCAGAGCGATCAATAAGATAACAATCGGTACAGATTCCCTTTACCCAGAGTTGAAGATTTAATGGATTGTTTGAGTGGTGCTAAATATTTTTCAAAAATAGATTTAAAAAGTGGATATCATCAGATTAGAATAAGAGAGGGTGATGAGTGAAAAACTGCCTTTAAAACGAATGAAGGACTGTATGAATGGATGGTAATGCCTTTTGGGTTGTCATTTGCACCTAGCACTTTCATGAGACTTATGAATGAAGTATTGAAAGAATTCATTCGTAAATTTTTGATAGTGTATCTGGATGATATATTAGTTTTCAGCAAAACTAAAGAAGAACATTTAAGGCATCTTAATTACGTCTTGAAGAAACTGCTGATAAACTTAAAGAAATGCTCATTCATGAAGGAAGAGTTGGTGTATTTGGGCTTTGTTGTTTCTGCAGAAGGATTGAAGATGGACCTAGAAAATGTTAAGGCAATTGTGGAGTGGCCTTCACCCAGAAATGTTTTTGAGGTAAGAAGTTTCCATGGACTTTCCAGTTTTTACAGGAAATTTGTAAGAAACTTTAGTAAGATTAATGCACCCATCATTGAGACAATAAGAAAGAGCAAACAGCCATTTAAATGGACTGCTAAAGCAGAAAGAAGCTTTAAACTTTTGAAGCAAAAGATAGCTGAAAAGCCTGTGTTGATTCTGCCTGATTTTACTAAACCATTTCAAGTGAAGTGTGATGCCAGTGGAGAGGCCATTGGAGCTGTGCTGAGTCAGGATGATAGGCCTATAGCCTATTTCAGTGAAAAGCTGAATGACACTAGAAGGAAGTATTCCTCTTATGAGAAGGAATTCTATGCAGTTGTTCATGCATTGAAAAAGTGGAGGCATTACTTGATGTCCAGAGAATTTGTATTATACTTTGATAATCATGCTTTGTAGTACATCGTACAGCAGCCCAAGTTGAATCATAAGCATGCCAAGTGGGTTGAGTATCTCCAAGGTTTTAACTTTGTTTTGAAACATATAAGTGGCCAAGCAAATAAAGTAGCTGATGCTTTGAGTAGGAGGCACATGCTTGTTCAAAAAACCAATTTTGAAGTTGTAGGATTTGATTTTCTCAAAGAATTGTATAAAACAGATTCAGATTTTAAGGAAGCATTTGAGGCATGTTGTAATCTTGTTCTAACAGATAGAAGCCAGTGGCTAGATTATTTCTTGCAGGAGGACTTACTATTCAGAAGAAACCAACTGTGTACCAAAATGTTCCATGAGAGAAAATTTGATCAAGGAGAAGCATAGTGGTGGACTTGCTGGACACTTTGGTACTGACAAAACTTATGAGCAACTGAGTCACTTCTATTATTGGCCCAAGATGAGAGCAGAAGTGGACAAGTTTGTGAAAAATTGCAAAATTTGTCAATATGCCAAAGGAAGGAGCCAGAATGCAGGATTGTACACTCCCTTGCCTATTCCAAATAGGCATTGGGACATGGTGAGTATGGATTTTGTTCTAGGATTTCCCAAGACTCAGAGAGGGAATGATGCAGTCTTTGTTGTAGTGGACAGATTTTCCAAAATGGCACATTTTATTCCATGTTATAAAAATAGTGATGCCACCCATGTTGCTAACTTGTTTTTCAAAGAAGTTGTTAGGTTGCATGGGTTGCCCAAGAGTATTGTTTCAGACAGAGACACCAGATTTGTGGGCCATTTTTGGAGGACACTGTGGAAGAAACTTGGTACCAAACTAAGTTTTAGCTCAGCTTATCATCCTCAGACTGATGGACAAACTGAGGTAGTGAATAGGAGTCTGGGAAATTTGTTGAGAAGTCTTGCAGGAGAGCATCCCAAGCAATGGGATCATATTTTTCCCAGGCAGAATATGCATATAATGACTCACCAAACAGGAGCACAGGGCAAAGTCCATTCCATATTGTTTATGGAATGCACCCCAGAGGAATATCAGAGTTAAGAAATTTGGAAAAGGTAGAGCTGAGAAGTGTTGATCGTGAAGAATTTGCTTCAGAAATCCAAGCCATACATGAACAAGTGAAACAACAGCTACAAGGCAGCAACATCAAATATAAAGGCAGAGCAGACTTGAGCAGAAAAGAAGTCCGTTTTGAAGTAGGAGATCTGGTTTTGGCACACTTGAGAAAGTAGAGATTCCCAAAGAAGCAGTATAATAAACTGAAGTTCAAAAAGATTGGGCCATGCAAGATACTTAGAAAGTTTTCTGCTAATGCTTATGAGATTGAATTGCCTCCTGATGTTGGAATATCCCCCATTTTTAATGTTGCAGATTTGTACAAGTATGAAGATGATGGTACAGAAGAGGGACTAGCAGACAGGGAACAGATTGAGTGGGCAAAGCAGCTACCCTTAGCACAACCACTACAGCCAGAGGAAGATGCCACTTGGATGACTAAAGGAATGTTGCGGAAGATAGGCAGATCGGTGGAGGAGCTCATGGACAGGAGTCCATGAAGAAAATTTCCCTCGGGAGTCTGATGCAGGGGCATTGGACACTAGCTAGCAATGTAGGAAGTTTTGTCCACATGTTGTGGCTAGGAGGGTTCAAAATCATTCGAAATGTAACAGCAAGGTGTCAATACCTTAGCTGACTGTTGCATTTAGATCAGTTAGAGTTAGTAGAAGTCGAATAGTTTAGTTCAGTCCATCTGTCATGTTCAGTTATTCAAATAGTATGATTAAGTTTTGTTAGAAGATAAACAGTCCTCATCGAGGAAGCGAAGAGACACATTGTAATGCATATAAATTGAATCCCCTAGATGTATTGAAGGGAGGATATTTCTGCAATAAAATCTGTGTGTTAAGCAATTGCTTCTGATTGAATAAATTTCAGTGCTCGTTGATTATCAAATTGTCTTGAATTGATACCTGTGAGGAATTTGTTTAGTCGTGAGGCGATTGAACACTAGTCTGTGTATAACTGTTGAATTGAGTTGTCGTATAATCTCTGCATCTCTCTGTCCATGGTTTTCTCTTGAATTGTCCGAAAAATTGAAAATCCCATTCGTAGCAGAGGTTTGTGTATGATCGTGGTCGTTGAGCTCTGTCCCGAGGTAGTGAAAACCCTGCTTACAAAGAAATAGACTGTTCCGTTGTTAATTGAAGATCCTGAACTGAGGTTAAACCCTGAGTCAGTGAACGGGAGAGCATAGAAAGGAAGACGTTAACCCCACGGTCAATTACTGTTCAAAAGCTGGAAGCAGTTTTAATCGCACTGCCTTTGCGGGACGAGTGGTATTCGAGAATTTGGAGCAATCACATTTGTTGGCGGACACGTGACATAAGGCGGGTTTCCAAAACCGCCCTCATCGCGCGTTAACTATCAACTGAGGAGGCAGCGCGATATCTGCGCACGCCGTCCGATCTGGAGGCTGGCTATCGAACGGTGATCGCCCCCTGACTTGCTCAGAGGTTAATCTAAGGTAAGGCGTGTGTATTTAATTGAATCTTCGATTGTGTATGGTGGCCCCGAGGCACTAAGGTTGTTTATTTAAAAAAACGTCCGGTTATTGATATAAGATACTGAAGGGTGACAACCTTAGTATAAGGTTCGACGAGACGATTAAAGTTCGGGGATACATTTAAATTTCCAAAGTTTGCTGAATGTATTTATTTGTCAATTTCTCCGAAATTGATAAATAAAATTATAGAGGAATTGAGGAAGACTACGTGGAACGAACTGAGTTAATTCGAGGGAAAATGCTGACAGAGCTACAATAGAGAGACCAGCTCTCCTTGGGGGGCCCGAATTCAATTTTGTTGTTGTCAGTTAAACTTCAAGCAACATGTAGACACACATAGCAGGATGCATGAATTACACTTGCACCTTAAAAACAATACATGGATATATGATTTTACTTAAACCAATCCAAAAATAGCAATTATGATCCAAAATCAAATGACTTTTTGTGGGGATTAATGAGGGAGAATATGCTTTGCTATTTTTTGTTTAGGAAAATCTATTTGGTACCTAATTCAAATCTCTAGCATCTAGATATTCACTTCGAGTAAACAAATTTTAGTTTCAATATTATGGAGTTTGACAAAACCAACCATGATTAATGAGAGAAGCATGAATAATAAATCCATCTTGTTAGTATAGAAGACTCAAAGACTTTGAGTCCAAATGACTTGAATGAGTGGAATAAATTTGACATAATTTAATGAAAAATGAAAAGTATAATGACTTGAATGAGTGCAATAAATTTGTAATATCCCAAAAGGGATATTTTTACTAAAAATGCAGAAAAATATTGAATGCCACAATTTGCCGTAAAATAAACATTCACTCAACAGAAGATTGCCATGTAAAATAAAAAGACATGAAACACTGCAATCCAATACCACATAGAATAGGAAGAATCTCAGCTTTTATTCTAAATAATAATGAGGGTTACACATAGATCTGACCCAAAAAGAGCTGAGAAGTAAAACTGGTCACCAAGATAATCTGCTGCACTGCTACACTGTTGTGACCTCCAAAATCGAAATGTTGCACTCTCCCTCCGGCAACAGCTACTACTGAACCCACTAAAGCACAAGTTGAAGATCCGGATGATCCTCACACGAATCCCTGAAGCATGGCGAAACTTCTGAATGAAGTTTCCTCAACAGAGTTGTGTTTCTATCCAACACTCACAAATCACCCGAGGGTTTCCGTCCTGGGGCTACGGCTGAAGTAGAGAACCACGTCCTCAAACCTCTCATACACAAGAAAATGATCTACTCCAAAGATATCTCCCAATGGCCTCCTCCCTTTCTTTTATAGATCCCTTGGAGCCTTCTAGAGCATTATTTTATTCATGGAGCACTTTTCCCTTTTGTTAAAATATTATAAAATATTCCTTTTTAATGCAGAAAAGGTTAAATCAGCTACCACGCCTCCTCCGGTCACTGAAATCTGTGTCTAACTTCCCCACCATGTAGGTATTCTCGTCCCGGTTCCAATGAGCTATTACACTAAGGTGTTCCATCATGTATTTCTCCCGGAATGCCACCTTGAGCATAATTAGTTGAGTTAAGCCCATAAATAACTCAAATTTCCGAAAGTTATCGGAATGCATCGGAGCGAAAGCCAAACTGCTCGGATGATGGAGTATATCAAGCGAATGCCTCCGGACACCATGAAAACTCCTCCGAAAAGCTCCTGAGCCCACTGATAGCACCAATCTGTACATATGACCTGTCTGCTCCTAACTCTGGAAGTCCAACCTGGCCCTGTCGTAGGTGACACCAAAAATGGGAATATTACAGACCTTCCGCCCCAAGATTGCTTGCCCTCAAGCAATCGAAATATGTGGGCCACTCTGTTGGCCCGCCGCAATTGAGACCCAATGCCCGGATCCCATACAAACCTCTGGGCGCAACTATGCACCTGTGTCAAACCACTCGGAATAGACCCCTCAATTTCGGGATCCCAAACTGCTCTCTCACTATACCAGCCAACAAACAATCCTCCCGGATCCCAATGCCACCATGGCCAATCATTGCCCAAGTCCCACGGCTCAGGCTGCGCACTGCCTCTGGCTATAGCTGATGCGCTAAGAGGTGAAGACCACCAACAAGCATCGATGCTCCTGGGCTCCTGCTATGCTGTACCTGTAACTACATATGCTATCCCACCAACTGCATACCAACTCATCACCTCTCTCCAATCTAAGTCCTAACTCAATCCCACGCTGATCCTGCTCTCCTGAAATCGGGATGGAGTGCTGAAGAAACGACGACCTGTGCCCTCCTGCCAACTGGAATCTGTAACATCTACTATCTCTGAGGGCCCCCGCTCTGCTGTTCTCCCTATGAAGAATACCGTACCATCAAGAGGGTACCAACTCATGATCTCCCGCCAATCCATCCTGGAAGAAGAATCCAATGTAGCAACAACTGCACATGGAACATGCCCAGAGTGTTGTCGCCAACCTGTAATCAACTCCCACTGCTCTGCCTTGTCTGCCAATGGAAGCTGCCTGTAGAAGAAAGCCCCTCTCTCTATAATGGGCCAAAGTGGGCAAGATATGCTGTAAGCCCCATCGATGTACTCCTGGAGAGTGCTACTCACTGAAAATACTACAGCTCTGCTGACTGCATGTACATCTATCTGCGTCTCATCAATGTGTCGACCCATCAATGGATGCTCTACCTTCTCCAACAACTCATCCCCCTCCTGATTGGGAATGTAATGCTCATGCTGTCTACTAGCCCCCTGCAAAACTATCTCATCAACCTCCAACATCTCCAGAGGATATGGATCTGCAACTGCTGTCACCATACTCGATGTCAGTGCATCTGACAGCCCCACCTCAATGGCTGACCCCAATGTTAGCCGCATATCCCTCATCGGCTCAATGTGGGCGCCCATCTGGCTCTCCCCCAAAGGAATATCATGCCTGATGTGAATAGTATCCTCAGCTAACTCAAGCTCCCTCATATGCTGCTCTGGCTGAATTGTCACTATCTCCTATACATTCCCCTGACTACTCACCCTACACACTAGAACACAACTCTGGTCTACTGTCATCATCATCTCTGCATGGCTGCTCTCGCTCCCCAGAAGCATCCTCATATGATCCCATGGACTCATCTGAAGAAGAGTCCTCATCCTGGCATACAGAGGGAACGTCTACCTGCTCTACCTCTGCCACCTTATCGGCATCTCTCAAACATGAGTGATTAGGTCCCCAAGGTTCTTTGCAAATGAAGCAAAGTCCCTTCCTCCTCAGCTCATTTCTGCTGCCTGGCCCACCAAACTGGAGTAGCTCCTCCCTGGTCAATTGTCTCCTGAATAGCCCAATATTCTGCTCAACCAGCCCTTGGGCTAGCTCATAAGCAGCAGGTGAGACCAACTGATCTCTCCTCCAAATGCCCAACAACTAGGTCTGCAACTCTCGGCCAATGGTCCCATGGTCTCTCATACATGACGACAAAATGGACTGCATGTGTGCTATGACAGTATCAGGATGATGTCTCCTAATGCTGAAGAAGCATTGGAACATCTGCAGGATCAAGTCATCACACTCAAGGTCAAACATGATGACATAAGTCTTGAATGTGGCCATACCCCATAAAATCTCAAGCTTCTTCCCGAAGGTAGAGCCTGTACTGTTGTCCAAATCCTGAAGAGTCTCTAAAATCAATCTCATAATCCTCCTCATAACATCATCATTGTATGGAGCTATAGGTGCGGTCAACTTCATGATGTTACAGAGGCAAGCTGCAACTGGAAGTGTGACCCCTTCACAAGGTTCCTCCAAAAATTTGGGCTGTATAAGAGCAAGCATAGCTGGTTTTAGAGCCCAAATCAGTTTCTTCCCTTCTGCTTGGTCTATTGTAGACATGAGTTCATTGAATTCTTCTAGTTTGGACAAAACTCTCCATGACATCTTCATGTGTTTTAGATCTGTCCCAAGTGCAAAAATTTTGTGACCAATCCCCAATTCTTCCTGCAAATCTTTTGGCTGTCCTTTTTGAAGGATGGCATAAATTCCTCTTGAAAAGGTTCTGCTGTTTGGCTTTGTTTTCTGGTCTTCTGATGCATGGTGGTTTAAGGAACCAACTTCTATTTTTATTTTCATCAATCTGTTTAGGAATCCCTCCATGGTTCAACCAATGAAAAGATCATTGTTTTTCTGAGTTTGCTGTCTTTCTTAACAAACAGTTCATATATATACTGCTATAGGTGACACATATATGTTGGTTTCAAATATAAGATTTCAACTACAATCAGTAGTGCAAATTTACCTCTTAGCCATGCACAACATATATGGCTAACGATCATAAGATACAAGCACATCAAGCAATCTTAGCTCAAAAAGCTCTAAATTCATTCATGATAGGACACTATTTTTCTGACAATTATTCTCAAGATTGCTTCATTTCTCTGATATCAGGAAGACAGAGCAGCTCAACCATGCACTCTCCACAGAATCACTACAAGTTTGCTCAGAATCACTAGGAAAATGGCCACTTGTTTTTCTAAGTTTAATGGATTCTGGTTTAGGGTGCTGTTTGACAAGGTTGCTCTAAAGTATTGTAGATGATTTGTTCTCTGTTTACTGTAGGTATTATTCCTTTTTTCAGAACTTAATCATTAACCAGATCTTTACAAAAACAACCCACTGGTTAACAATGCTACCTACAACACCGTTATACACTCAGGAATCAATTATTAATGCTTCTTGTCTACCCACAGCTAAAAGAAAATTAGCGGTAAATACAACACAGCGAACAAAACACAAACTTGGAATTTGCACAATTCTGGAATTAAAACACAGAACTTGATATATTTGTATGGGTAAATTCTCTACCACATGAATTCCCAAAGCACGACTTGCACAAGATCAGGATTGCTCGCTTAGAGACCCCACCAATGAATACGCTATTCCAGGTACAAGCACCCAACAGTTTTGGCGTTTTGATTCGAATCTAATCCGACCCCTAGTTTGACGGTACACCAAGAATTTGACCCCTGCCAACAACAACTCCTGATGTCGTGTATCGGTGCATCCCTCAGCATCACTAGTGCAGCCCGGTTACTGTGGTGGCATGATCCGGAGGTTGGCTTCCCCACTAACTAATGCGACTTGGTTCCGTTTGACCGCCCGCATACGTTATGATTTCAACACCCAAATTCAATTGGCCACGGAGCTCATGACTTCGCTCATGGCTCTCGACGGCGGCAGCGCGATGTCCCTCGACCTCCAACACCCTGTTCCATCAAACCGGCTAAGCAGATGTCTTCACTAGACCCCGCACTTCAGAGTATGAGCGCACAAGAGCTATGTGCATCTTTCTATCACGCATTGTCGCAACGTCTATTCCTGGTGCCCAATCATGCTTGCACGCATTTGTTACAATCAGGATCCCAATCTGGAATTTTCTTCTTTGTGGCAACTCGCGCTCAGACAAAACTACTGTATCGATCAGCTGTTGGACTCTCATTCGAACAGGAAATTTAGCTCAGCAAGGTTCGATAGCCACTCAGCCGACAACTCGTCAGATTTTTCCCCTACGGCCCACCAACGTGATCTGCTATAACGATCCACAATGAGTGGACGTCCTTCTCGAGCTTCTAACGGAGTCAGTCTTTTCCCATCATTTGGAAATATTTCCAGATGCACTCTATTTGTCCCTTAATTTCATAGTGGGCACGATTTCCAACTACAAGAGGGGAAATCCGCTCATTTTTCTACTTCTCTGCTGCTAGAGGAAAGTTGTTCGTAGAGCTTACCACGATCAAAGACACCTTCAACACCAACAACACACTTAAACAGAGATATGTATCAGTTGATCGACCTTCATGAATACACAGGCCCAACCACAATGTTTGATTCGATTCCTTAAACTCAGCCTTTTGCTAGAACAGACTCTCGATAAAATATTTAGCAAATCTGTCCTCGTTCACGTTTCATAAATTCATTATCTGCAGGTTCTCCTACTGTATATTGTTTGTCAGGCCAAGAGACGAGCCCTTCATGCTCATAACTAAGACGGCTTGGAATTAGTAAACCATGAGATGAAAGTGAAGTTGAAGCTCTGCGTGGATGTCTCTCACTATGAATTGAACTAAGGTCAAAAATAATAATCCTGGAGCGTGAATCTGCTTCAAAGAATGTCCCTTGGTGGGCTGCACTTCCTTGCCTGCTGCCCAGATTTTATGCCTTCACGCCATTTTTTTTAAAAATTAATGGAACCCTTTCAATTGATTTCGATCTAATGACCTGAAATTCAGACATTGATTGCAAATGTGGCCCTGTCTTAAACTTTGGCACATTCAGAATAAACCCTCGAACAACCTCAATCAAAATTGAAACCCATGGCTAAGCCAAGACCAAGGCTCTGATACCACTGTAATATCCCAAAAGGGATATTTTTACTAAAAATGCAGAAAAACACTGAATGCCACAATTTGCCGTAAAATAAACATTCACTCAACAGAAGATTGCCATGTAAAATAAAAAGACATGAAACACTGCAATCCAATACCACATAGAATAGGAAGAATCTCAGCTTTTATTCTAAATAATAATGAGGGTTACACATAGATCTGACCCAAAAAGAGCTGAGAAGTAAAACTGGTCACCAAGATAATCTGCTGCACTGCTACACTGCTGTGACCTCCAAAATCGAACTGCTGCACTCTCCCTCCAGCAACAGCTACTACTGAACCCAATAAAGCACAAGTTGAAGATTCGAATGATCCTCACACCAATCCCTGAAGCACGGCGAAACTTCTGAATGAATTTTCTTCAAGAGAGTTGGGTTTCCGTCCAACACTCACAAATCACCCGAGGGTTTCCATCCTGGGGCTACGGCTGAAGTAGAGAACCACGTCCTCAAACCTCTCATACACAAGAAAATGATCTACTCCAAAGATATCTCCCAATGGCCTCCTCCCTTTCTTTTATAGATCCCTTGGAGTCTTCGAGAGCATTATTTTATTCATGTTGCACTTTTCCCTTTTATTAAAATATTCCTTTTTAATGCAGAAAAGGGTAAATCGGCTACCACGCCTCCTCCGGTCACTGAAATATGTGTCTAACTGTCCCATCGTGTAGGTCTCCTCGTCCTGGTTCCAATGAGCTATTACACTAAGGTGTTCCATCGTGTATTCCTCCCGGAACGCCACCTTGAGCATAATCAGCTGAGCTAAGCCCATAAATAACTCAAAATTCCGAAAGTTATCGGAGTGCATCGGAACGAAAGCCAAACTGCTCGGATGATGGAGTATATCAAGCGAATGCCTCTGGACACCATGAAAACTCCTCAAAACTCCTCCGAAGGCTCCTGAGCCCACTGATAGCACCAATCTGTACATGTGACCTGTCTGCTCCTAACTCTGCAAGTCCAACCTGGCCCTGTCGTAGGTGACACCCAAAATGGGAATATTACAAATTTGACATAATTTAATGAAAAACGAAAAGTTGTCCAACTAAAATAGGAACCACATTTAGTTGAATTAAGAAAAGCTACAGTGCAAAATATTAAGCTAGACTCAAGATGATTGGACTCCAAAGAAGTGAGGTTATCATGTGCATTACAACTCATCCTCCTTCACAAACAATATAGGGAGCATTGAAAAACGTTTAACTAGGTTCGATATTCATAAATATGAAATGTACTTTTAATTCTTGTATATTGTAAAATGAAAGAAAAAGTATTGTTTTTATTTTTGGAGCATTGGTTTCATGCTCAAGTTCTTTTATTTTGGAGGTCAAGCACCCATTGAGCGCTTTTAAGGTTTTTCCTAGGTCAAGAAGTCAAAAGAGTCATTGTCATATGTTAAATACCCCATCGGGCACATTATAACTTGTAAAAATAATTGTTTTTGTATTTAAAAGTGTCAAAATACCCTCCAAGACCAAGTCGGCCTAGTAGCTAAGAAGTCGTCCTATTTGGAGGAGCCGCGTCACCTTAAGCCTCTCTATAAAGGAGAGAACTCGACCTCCTTTGGACACAACACATTCACTTCTTATCATATAAACAAAGGAGAATCACAACAAGAAATGGTGAAGAAGGAGAAGGAAGAAGGAAGAAGGTTTTTGGGCTATTCCTCTCTCACACGTGCGAAGAAGGAAGGCTAGGGTATACTTCTTCAAGGTCTAAATTCACAAGTTGCAGGAAGAGGATCAAAGTTGTTGGAAGAGGAGGCTAATAGGTCACCTACCGGCCCTAGAAAAGGAAGCAAGCCAAGCGAAGTTATTGGAAGGCCTTGGAAGGCTAAATGTTTCTCACACGTGTGGATGCATTAGCAATTTCAGGGGCCGAAAATTTCAGACCTGCAGTAGAGGCCGAAATTCTGAAGTTGGGGTTCAAATTGTGTTGTTGGAAGAGATTTGACTGGGTTTGACTCGGAAAAAGAAAGCACATCATCAAGGAGGTTGGACTTCGTCTTGGAAGGGTATTGGTCTTGGTCTAGAGGTCTTGGAATTCATCAATTGAATAATCTATAAGAAGGGGATATTTACGGGTTTTCCTCTCAAGTGGAGAGGTTTTGGCCCTTTCTTGCAGCCTATATCTTTTGTTCTTGTGTACTATTGTTTTTCTTGTTTTGGTAGGTGTTTGATGATAAGAACAAACATAATAATCAAAGAAGTTAATAAGTACAAAAAGTAAAAATACATCACAAACAGTTATCAATAAAAGAGAAAGCATCCTAACTACTGCCTTATAGATTTCTCAACATGCTATCAGAGCTAAGGTTGGCTAAGGACATGATGAAGATCTCTACTGCATTGAATAAGTTCTCGAAGAAGTGTACACGGGTAGAAATTCATCTCAAAAAGGGCATCAAAGACTTATGGGATCTCCTATTTTCTCTCAAGAAGGATATGACTAAGACACCTACAAAGGACGAAGGACTTTTCTCAACACTTACTGGCACATTTGAAGATGAATATATTTGGGTGATCAACAGTGGAGCATCAAGACATATGACTAGTGAGTACACTCAACTAAAAACATTGTCAAGAGGAAAATCTTCTTACTCAACAAGAAGAGTTATCCAGTGAGAGGAATTGGATCAACCTCACTAGAGCTACAGAATGTAGGAAATATTCATCTCAACAACATAATATTTGTTCCAAGTTTGCATAAGAATCTACTTTCCATTTCATTTATAGACAATAAGGGAGAAAGAATTGCTTTCATAGAAGGAAAGGTTGTAGTATGGGATAAAAAATCTAACATTGAAAATGCAAAGATGATTGGGATCTGTGAAGGAAGACTCTACATATTGTTGACTCCCCTCTCTCAAGCCTTGGTTCACATTGAAGTTAGCCCATTTGAACTTTGGAATAGAAGGTTTGGTCACCTTCACTACAAAATATTACCAACCCTCAATTCAATGGTGAATGGAATCCACGAACTCAAGGAGGATCATGAAGGAGTATGAAAGGGATGTGCATTAAGTAAAAATACCAAGAGACCATTTGGAAGTAGTGCTTCAAGGTCAAAAGAAATTATGGATATCATTAATTCCGATGTTTTTGGTCCTATGTCTCCAAAATCTCTTGGAGGTCATTTATATTATGTAACATTCATTGATGACCATTCAAGGAAAAATTGGGTTTATCTAATGAAATCCAAAGATGAAGTATTCGTAAAATTTCAAGAATTCAAAGCTGAAGTGGAGAACCTTACAAAAAGGAGAATAAAAATATTAAGGTCCGATAATGGAGTAGAATATACTTCAAAGAAAAACATAGCCTTCTGTAAGGAGTCCAGTATTAAGAGGGAGCTGATAGTCCCATACATTCCCGAACAAATGGAGTTGCAAAATGAAAGAATCGATCTGTTGAAGAAAGTGTAAAACCAATGTTACATGATCAAGATTTTCCAAATTTTTTCTAGGGTGAAGAAACTAAGACTGTTATATTGTAATATTCCTAACATAAATATTAAGTGAATAACAGAAACATGCATTATAACAACAACTAGGAAATTAAACACATAGACAGAAAATCAAAACACAAGAGGAATCATGTCAAAAATATGAGCCATTTTATTTATTTTTAAGAAAAATGGGGTACAAATGAGTATGGAAAGGGTAACATGGGCTTGCTACAACAAGCTAGGCAAAACCCAGGTTGGAATTGTGATGCCCAAGTGTTGGAATGACTCCACCAAAACCCTTTGCATTGACCCATAAAATTACTGCCACTGCTACTAAAGGTGCACTAAGATTTCAACCATCAAATCTACTCCAAAAATTCTGCAAAACTAAATGTAGGTTCTCCACACCAAATCCAATAAAACCCAGAAATATCTCACGAACCCAAGTGGTGCAAACAATACCATAGTGAACTACACCCTCCAGTTATTTTTGTTGTTGGTTGTTGATTGGAACACTAATTTCTGTCAAAAATACTGCCCAGAAAATTATACGAAATTAACCCCAGACTCCTCTCACCAAACCCACAAAAACCTAGAAAGGGTTTGGGCTGAATCCACCGACACTGGGTGACCCCGAACAAGTTTGAATTACCCAATTTGGCCAGAAAATGCCCCACAGAATGGAACTACTATATGATGCCCAAAATATGACGTTGAAAGCCTCCCAAAGTCTTGCAAAGATCCCCTCTGGAAAATGCCTAATTTCTCCAACCCAAATTTCCTTGGAAAGAAGCCACCTCTTGCTCTTGGCTTTAGCCAATGAGATTTGCGCACTATCAAAATGAGGGGAAATTTGTCCCAAATTCTGACTTCAATTGCTGCCCTACAAAATGCTCCAAATCTCAGGCCACAACTATGAAGAATGTCTCAACAAAAACCTAGAGTCTCCAACCAACTGCAACTGCTCCAAATGATGTGCGGCGAAATCATTCCGTGATCGGGAAATGCGCATAGCTAGGAAAAATCCTGCAATGAAGCTCAAGGAAAGCCCTAAATTGGACTCCCAAATTAACTCACTAGGGAGATACTCAAACTTCTCTGAAATGAGAGTCGAATTCTGCTTGGAATTCCTAGTGCTAAACAACACTTTTCTTCTTGTGCTAAACAACCCCAAGAGAAGATGAAAGGTGAAATGTAATAGTCAAAAGATGATTAGCGAATGAGTCCATCTTCCTTTTATAATTTCTCCCCATGCTTCTAGACTCCTTTAATTATTATTTTATTGGTGGGGGCCATTTTCCACTAAGTGACTTTTGCCTCCATTTTAATAAAATAATAATTTGCTGCCAATCTCCAATAATATAATTCTTGTCACCTTTCTCAAAATTAATATTTTCCCCTTTACTTAATATCACCAATATTGGGCGAAATTTCCATTCTCACAAAATTGGGGATATTATAGTCCTCCCTGCCAGAAATTTCTTGTCCTCAAGCAATGCCGGAATAAGCACCCCCTCTGATTGTTAATCACCACTATCACCACAAATAATACCAAGGTCCCAAATGTGCCACTAATTCAGCCCCAATCTCTGCATTGTTTGATCATGAAGGAATCTCTCAATACCAGGATCCCAAGGCATCCTGATCAATTTGAAGCACCCCTTGCTCCACTCATCGTCCAACCAGGTATAGCTCCAAAATCCCTTTGCATACTATCAATAAGTAGAGCATCATGATAATGTAGGAATATTTCCAACTCTCCATGAAGTTTCCCTACCAAGCAGTCCACCTCATGCACATCAAGAGTAAACTCCTAAAGATACAACCCAATCCCTGTGGGGACGAAGTCTCTCCTGCATGAGATCCTTCTGATATCCTCCTACTGACCAACCTACCATGCTCATGAAGTCCCCTACGCCATCAGCAAGTCATTGAAGCCCAATGGAAAATATGAATGATCTCCCCCTATATCAACCAAATCATCCCTAAAGATCATTGAGTTGTTTAGTATTGTGATGCCTGCGTCCCATGCTCGTCTCAAAATAGCGCCACCATGTTGTCGTTGTGCCACTCTGACTGGAATAGGCTACCCATCGTGTGCACACTACAACCTCCTCCCCTGAAACCTAGAGGCGAAATATTGACGTAGGCCAAGCTCATCCTACCCAAGTGTCTCTACGACGTCAATATCTACCCACCCATCGCTAATCTCGATCCTGAGCTGCAACTAAAGAAGCCTGCCTCGCAAAAAAATGGAGGCCTTAGTGATCCCCCATGTGTCAACCCCAAAGTTCCTGCTCCTCACGAGATGGAGTAGCCTGTCAACCAACTGAATCCTTGGATCCCCTAGCCAAACCTGTTGCGAAATAACTCTAAAAATTGTTGGAATTCATCTGTGCCTCATCCCTAGTCCCTGAATGCAACCAACATATAGGCCACATATATCATGAACTAATATGATGCATGTTAAACTATCTAGTTCCTGCCACTGTATAGTATTGATGACTGTTGGAAGCCACATGTACCAAATAACTTCCCCCTGAAGGCAACCAATAGATGGGTATATGATACTCACAATCGAATCAGTGTATGCAGACCCTTCCCGCTCCTACCAACCATCACCACTAGGTCTGCCATCCACCCTCTTGATATTGTGCCAATACAATGTTTGGAGCCCAGACACATACTAGAAAGTTGCCTCATATGTACATGGTATCCCCTTCTCATGCATGGTCCAGACATGCCTTGTGGAAAGAGTGACACATGTCTCCCTTGTGAATAACTCCCCGGGCATAGGCTCAGTGATGAACGATATGCCACCCCTACAGATGATCACCTCATCCCCCAAACTGTGGTTGTCAACTCGTGCACCGACCCAATTCCATCGTTGAGAAGTCTCTCCCCTAGTGCGTTGAGTGCCATCCCAATATCTTGGGTGAGCTCGCTGTCCCCCACTGCTCGCGCCCAGAGGGTCAAAGGACAACAACCAAATCATGTGTGGCTATAAGTGATGTAGAAGAGGGACAAATGTGTGAGTCCCTATAGATACCATCGAGTATCACTCATCTGCGTCCCCATCGATCTTGGGTGAACTACACCCAAAGGTATGCCTGGTGTCTCTGTCCATAAGTCTACCTGGAGGCAACCCTCCAAGACCTCGTTGTGCAACACCGTATGCCCCTGCATCCCACTGAGTATCCCTGTACTCCTCGACCTACCACTGTACCCCATGGCCTATCCATGTACACCACTGGATACCAAATGCAATTGTTGTACCATCCTGTACTGTCTCGTACCTTTCCTGTGTCACTGTACCTGGCACTCCCCACGTACACTCAATGTGATGTGAGTCTCTCAATGCAAACCAACATCCTACATCAAAAAACCATGCATCTCCATGCTCCTCTGTAGGCCACTTCTCATCACTGCATACCTCTATACAACACTGGATGCTAGGGTCTAAAATTGGGTCTATATACATTAGGTCACATCCCTTTACATAACACTGGACTCTGCGACATATCGTTGTGCACCCCTGGGTACCACTTCCTAATGTCGTACCACCCTGTATCATATGTCATCCCGCATGCACCAACGCATCCATCACTCTGCTAGTAAGCCCTCCAAGATGTGAGCTATATCTCCTCATCTCCCCAGATAGACCTAAGCGACCTAACTCCTCACATGCTAACGTGAATGACACTACTAATCCTATCCTCAGTAGCTCCTATGTCCAATATACCAATGGGAGAGCAAGGTCTACATACAATACCCTGTTTGGTGGTCTGCTCATGCCACTTCCTCCTACCAACTCCTAGAGTGGGCTAATCATCCTACAATCCCATGTATGCCCAACATGCCATGACAAATCATAAAATCTACCTACTCCCCTGTCAATCCATCCTGTCACTAGTGTTGTCAAGAACTCTGAAGCAGATATGAAAAGGTGTGTGCACCCAACCATCGAGTCCATCATGCAGCTACTACCATCACCCACCAACTCCACAATGTAATGGAGAATCCCACCTGGATCCCAATAACAGTCTGGCCCTCGAGTCCCTTTGGTAATCCATAGCCTTTACTCATATGTGGCCATGGATGTATCTAAACTCCTAGCGAGATCTACTAGATACCAACTGAATATCTCTCACCATCCAACCCTGAGAGAGGGATCGAATGCACAAACAACCATACATGAAACAAGTCGTCCATCCTGCGAATGCTACACCCTGCGCAACTCGTGTCGCCTGATCTTGCTAGTTTGGCCAATCCATGTAATCTTCCTAGGTAGCGCAGCCTCTCTATCACCAACACGAGAAGACGATCCAATAATGTTGCAAGCCCCATCGATGTCTGCCTGAAGGGGATTTTCGCCTGAAAGCACGAAAACTCTACTGGCTTCCGATGCACCTAACTGCTCCTCGTCGATGGCTGACTCCAAGGATGGCTACTCATCCTCCTCCACCATGGGCTCAACATGAACCACTAACTGCCCCTCCACAAATAGCTCATCATGCATAAGATCCTCAACAATCAACGATAAGTAGCTATCGTCTGGAAAATGTTTCAAATCGACTCCTCATCAAAGGTGGATATGTCTCCAGACACCTCATTAGTCTGATGTGGCTTGCTATCAACTGAAAACTCAGACAGAACCTTGAAACACCTCATCAATGGATACCTCAACAATGGATGGCACTTCCTTAACGATGGACACCTCTGTGTCTCCTGACACCTCGTCAATGGATGGACCTATGGGTGTGTGCTCTACTCTCTCCCCCAATGTGTCAACCGAAGTTGTCAAAGGAATCTCCGACAAGGGTGACTCTTGAGTCACACTGGACACATCGACATGCTCCTCACACTCTTATGTGCCCACAACCTCATGCTCAACCTCTTCCTCAGGCTCTTGATATCTAAAGTCAGGCCTCAACTAGCAAAAGCACCACTTGGTCTCAACCTCTAATTGTCCCTGTCCTATCTACTCCTTTTGAGGAGATTTGGTGCCCTGATTCTGTGGACTTTCCACACACAGTGTATATGGTTGCACCCCCACAACCTGCGCACCACTAGTGTCTTTGTTGTAAGGATGAGGATGGATCTGGTCTGACACCTTCCTCAACTGGCCCAGTCTCTAATCATTTCAACAAATTCCGCCCTATAATTCCTGCATACTAAATCTTCCTTGAGCCATGGGTTGTTTATGATTTAACCCGTCATTGTGCATACATGCCCAAATCTCCCATGATCTAGATAGCTACCCCACAACTGGCCAATATCATGGTTCTAATACCACTGTAATATTCCTAATGAATATAGTAAGTGAATAACATAAACATGCATTATAACAAGAACTAGGAAATTTAACACATACATTGAAAATCAAAACACAAGAGGAAATGTGCCAAAACTTTGAACAATTTTATTTATTTCTAAGAAAAATGGAGTACAAATGAGTATGGAAATGGGAGCGTGGGATTGCTACAGCAAGCTAGGAAAAACCCAAGTTGGAATTGTGAAGACCAAGTGCTCGAATGACTCCACCAAAAACCTCTGCGCTAACCCAGAAAATTACTGACATTGCTGTTGTAGGTGCACTGCGATTTTGGCCATCAACTCTACTCCAAAAATTCTGCAAAATTAAATGTAGGCTCTCCACACCAACTCCAATAAAACCCAGAAATATCTCACAAACCCAAGTGGTGGAAACAATCCCAGAGTGAACTACACCCTCCTCCAATAATTTGTGTTGCTTGCTGCTAACTGCAACACTAATTTCTGCCAAAAATACTGCCCATAAAATTATACGAAATTAACCCCAGGCTCCTCTCACCAAACCCACAAAAACCCAGAAAGGGTTTGAGCTGAATCTACTAACCGTTGGTGACCCCCAACAAGTGTGAATTGCCCAATTTGGCCAAAAAACGCCCCACAATATGGGACTGCTATATGATGTCCAAAATATGACACTGAAAGCCTCCCAAAGTCTTGCAAATAACCCCTCTGGAAAATGCCTGATTTCTCCATCCCAAATTTCCTCGAAACGAAGCCACCTCTTGCTCCTGCGCAAACTTGAGTGAGTGAGCTATGCACACTATCAAAATCATGGGAAATTCGTCCCAAATTCTGACCTCAATCGTTGCCCTTCAAAATGCTCCAAATCTCAGGCCGCAACTATGAATAATGTCTCAACAAAAACCTAGAGTCTCCAACCAAATGCAGTTGCTCCAAATGATGTGCCACAAAATCCTTTTGTGCCCGAGAAATGCACATAGTTAGGAAAACTACTACAATGAAGCTCAAGGAAAGCCCTGAATTGGACTTCCAAATTACCTCACTAGGGAGACACTCGAAGTTCTCCGAAATGAGGGTGGAATTCTGCTAGGAATTCCTGGTGCTAATAAACACTTTTCTTCTTGTGCTAAACATCCAGAAGAGAAGATGAAAGGTGAAATATAATATTCAAATGGTGATTAGCAAATGAGTCCAACCTCCTTTTATAATTTCTCCCCATGCTTCTAGACTCCTTTTTTAATTATTATTTTATTGGTGGGGATCATTTTCCACTGACTTTTGCCTCCATTTTAATAAAATAATAATTTGCTACCAATCTCTAATAAAATAATACTTTCCACCTTTCTCCATAATAATATTTGCCCCTTTATTTAATATTACCAAAATTGGGCAAATTCCCATGCTCACAAAATTTTGGGGTATTACATGTATACATTCAAAATTGAAGCCCCCACAAGACACTAGATAGCATGACACCCAAAGAAGCATTCACTAGGAAGAAACCAAGTGTGGACCATCTTTGAATTTTTGGGTGTGTTAGCTATATTCATATACCGAAGGAAAAGAGAAAGAAATTGGATCCTTCAGGCATGAAGGGAACATTTGTTGGCTACAATAATTCTTCTAAGGCCTATAGGATCTATATAAAGGAAGGACATCGAATAGAAGTTAGTAGATATGTAATATTTGATGAAAGTATTGCATTTAAGAAATCAACGGATCTCCTGATGGACTATGATGATGAAGAAATTCCTATATTTGAAGAGGAAGGCACCAAGGAGGAAGAAGAATCAAATCATGAAGATAATAGTTCGAGTGAACCCGTGCAACCTGTGGTCATCCCCGAAACTAGAAAGAGACCTAGCTGGTTGAAATCTACTATTTTAGATGCAAAGGGACATGGAGCATCCATGGGCACATTTAGGGAAACTAAGAAGCCCAAAATATATTCTGGATGCAACATACATGATGAAGCTAATAGAAGCAGAGCCATCAACCTTTGAAGAGGTTGTCAAACATCAAGAATGGAAGGATGCCATGAATAAAGAGTATCAATCCATAATGAAAAATGGAGTTTTGGATATCGTACCTAGGCCTAAAAACAAATCTGTGGTGACTTCCAAATGGATCTACAAGATTAAACATGCGGCAATGGAATTATTGATAAGTATAAGGAAAGATTTGTGGTTAGGGGCTTCTCTCAAGAAGAAGGCATTGATTATGAAGAGACATTTTCTCCCACAACAAGTTGTACAACTATATGTTCATTGATCTCGTTGGTAGCATCAATGGGATGGAACATTCATCAAATGGATGTCAAGACTGCATTCCTAAATGGCACAATTGATGAAGAAGTCTATATAGAGCAACCCTTCGGATTTGAAGTCAAATATAGAGAGGCTTATGTTTGCAGGTTGAAGAAGGCATTATATGGCCTTAAGCAAGCACCAAGGGCATGGTATGCAAGGATGGATGCATACGCACAAATATTGGGCTTCACAAAAAGTCCTATTGATCCAATTCTCTATATCAAGGTTGTGAAGAATAGTTCACACACACATTTGACACAGTTATTTTTGGACGAATGTCCCCGGAAAAAACCCAATGTTATTCTTTGATGACTAGCTATCCAAGATAAGAATAGTCCTGTAGGGACATGCTCTGTGAACACCCGTGTGGGGTATGTGCCTTGAGAGACAATGATGATGGTGTCTATAAATAATTGGTCTCGCTAGCATTGTGCTCTGATATTATGGAGAGATAGAGTTGTTAGTCAAGTCCTTGCTATGTGACAATGCTAGTTGGTATGATGCTAAACATATGGTTACCAATCTGACTTTTCTTATGAGATCTCTTCAGATTGAGAATGTCCATTTACCATTTATGAATACCTCCCTAGTCAAGAGGGAGGGTTGAAAAATGTGTAACTAGGATCAGTCTTCATAAATATGAAATTTACTTTTGATTCTTGTATATTTCAAAATGAAAGAAAATTTATTATTGTTATTTTTGGAGCATGGGTTTCATGTTCAAGGTCTTTTATTTTAGAGATCAAACACCCATTGAGTGTTTCTAGGGTTTGTCCTAGGCCAAGACGTCAAAAGATCCATTTTCATATGTTGACAACCCCATTGGACACATTGTAACTTGTAAAAAGAATTATTTTTGTATTTAAAAGTTTCAAAATACCCTCCAATACCAAGTCGACTTGGCAGCTAAGAAGTCAACCTATCTTGAGGAGCCACGTCCACCTTATAATCATATACAATGGAGGGAACTCGACCTCCTTCAATTCAATTCTTATCATTGAAGCAAAGAAAAAGCACAAGAAGGCTAGTGAAGAAGGAGAAGGATGAAGGAAGAAGGTTTTTGGGCTATTTCTTTATCACAAGTGCGAAGAAGGAAAGCTAAGGTTTACTGCTTCAAGGTCGAAATTCACAAATTGCAGGAAGAGGATCAAAGTTGTTGGAAGAGGAGAATAATATGTCACTTACCATCCCTAGACAAGGAAACAAGCCAAGTGAAGTTGCTAGAAGGCCTTGGAAGGCTAAATTTCACTCATGTGTGGATGCAGTAGCAGTGGCACGGGCCAAAAATTTCAGACCTGCAGTAGAGGTTGAAATTCTGACGCTGGGGGTCGAAATTGTGTTGTTGGAAGAGATTTTACTGGGTTTGACCTGGACAAAGAAGCACATCATCAAGGAGTTCGAACTTAGTCTTGGAAGGGTATTGGCCTTGGTCTAAATGTATTGGAATTCGTCAATTGAAGAATCTATAAGAAGAGAAGAGATTTATGGGTTTTCATCTCAAGTGGAGAGGTTTTGGCCCTGGGTTGCACCCTATATCCTATGTTCTTGTGTACTATTGTTCTTCTTGTTTTGGTAGTTGTTTGATGATAAGAACAAACAAAATAATAAGAGAAGAAGTTAATAAGTGAGAAAAGTAAAAAGACATCACAAGAAATTATTAAGAAAAGAGAAATCATCCTAACTACTTCCTTATAGATTTCTCATCAGGGAGAAAATGACAAAGAGAGACATACTGAAGATTGGGTTTGGCACCCTCTTGAAAAACAAAATAATATTGCATCCTTTCTATGGATTTGAGAACAAGACTATCATTAACATCATTGATTATAGGAACACACCCTAATGGATTGGTTATTCACAAGATTCTGAGCAACACCTATGTGGAGTTTTCAACTTACCTTGTAATAGAAGTTATAACCAACTCTCTCGTGCTTCGAAAAAACTTCCATATCCAAATGAATTGGGTTGATAACCATGTAGCATATGCATGATGAAGGCTTAAGCTATATTATTTTTAAAACGAGTGAGAGTATGGCCAAAAATAGTCTCTATGATCAAGTTATTGTGAAAATGCTCTATTATAATTTTGGAATTCACATAGGCTTTGCTATAAAAATACAAAATCAAATTATGCTAATAAATTATTTTTGTGAAATAAAAAAAATACAAAGTTGAAATATGAGATCCAAATGGATTCCTAGAATTTGATATTTGTAGTTCATCTTTATGAATCTTACAATAAGATAACACTCATAAAAATAGTAAATACTCCAAAAATTTCCCATAACAATAAAATGAAATCCTCTTAAAAACATAGATAATTATTAATAAACACTATTTTGAGAATACTTACAAACATAAAAGATATAATGATCCCTAAAATAAAATCCAAATCCCCTATCTAACGTGATAATATTACCAAAAGTTCATAACCACATTAAAACATAAATAATTGTAATTTCATAAGTTCATGACATTAATGCACTTACATGTTTGGTCAATGTAATTGTCCAACTTATGGGAAACGTTGCTCCTAGTGTCATCTAGTTCATTTTGTGAAATTAGACACTAGTTCATTTAGTGAAATTCCAGTAAGAATATTTCTAAATAATATTCTTATGCATTTGATATTTAATACAATAAGGAGAATAACATATAAATTATGATGTTAGTTGGTGTTAACTATAGAATAACCATCTAAACAAAGAGTATGAAAAAATATGTATCTACCTGATTCAAACTGATAGTTTAGTAGTATTCTCTATTATCTCTCCTCTAGCATCTTATCTCATCTCTATAATGACTGCAAACAAAGACTGAAAAAGAATAAGTTTTTTTTGCCATTTTATTATATATACATCATATAATCAACCCAAAAAAGCAAACTTACTTACCAAAAAAAAGATGGCTCTTAGGTTGAAACAAAAATGTTCTTGATCTCCCCTTCTTCCTCAACTAAACCCTCATAGCCTGTAGCAAATCAAAATTCATTTCAAAACATAAATCTGACCTAAACATTACTAACAAAAATTAAACACAAATAAGACCACCCACAACTAAACTAATCTTTTGCAAGACTTCCAGCTAACTTTCTTTCAAAAATCATTTTGAAATTTAACAATAACTTATTTCTAAAAATTTAACTTCATCTTCTAAGCGTTCAACTATTTACCTAAATGGAAAATACTAAAAACAATTCAATCATATTAAACATACATAGTTCAACTTGAGCCCAAATGAATATGAAAATACCTCACATAAACCACTAAGATGTCGTGATCTCCCTCTCTCACTTTCGCTCACAAAAAAATAAAGTACAAAAGGCCCTCGTGTCCTGTCCTGTTTTTCCTGGAAGATGCCAAACGAATTATTATTTTGCCCAAGAATTCTGTGTCATTTCTCCTACAATTCAACTGTCAAACATTTGTGAAAGGGAAAGATAGATATATAATCATAGCTCAAATAAAACGAAACCAACCTTTTTTCCTCCTTTCTCCTGCAATTCGATTGCCCAAACCAGTAAGTATTATTTGCCCTTTCTCCTACAATTCAACTGTAAAACAACATTTGTGAGATGGTAAGATAAATGTATAATCAAAAGGCTCAAATAAAACGAATCAAACTTTAGCTCTGTTATCTTCATTTCCTCATGGCGAGCCCCATCTTTCCCTTTCTCCCCTGTTTTGAATAACTAAACAATAAGAAAGCGAATGCCAACAGAGTTGAAAAGCTGCAGACGGTCGATATCAACCATAAGACACCTATCGCTGTCCTATGCAAAAAATTAAAACCCTGTAAAATAATAAATAAAAACGCTTTAACCTCTGCTGCCGTATCAAGAACACGGGCGGGTAAAAACAACTATTACGACTCTGTACAACATAAAATAAAAATGCCATGGCTAAAATGCAGACATACAGGGCAATACTGAACAAATTAATAAGTTAAATTATGTTAACCCTCATCCGCCACGGGGTTACCTGTTTACTTGGGGAATTCTCATCTACCTGTTTGCCGGGGCCATGTTCATAGAGCATAGGTTCTGGACATTCAACTGGTGGCATTGAGCAAAATCATTCTTAAGTAAACTAACAAATTAATGAAATAATTATCTTCCAGAATGATGTAAATTTTGATTATTATTCTATAACTGAGCATGGTGCGCTAACCAGTTTTAGCAGATCCGTGCAGCCTCAATATGTGTGCAACGGTTTGGGTACTGAGGTGCAACAGTGATAAAGAGGCGCAATAGTAGATATTATAAAATCAGAGATCTATTTTTTCCGTTTAAAAACTATTGATTGACGGAATGTTTTCTTTCTTTTTGTGTTCTTTCTCTTTGAGAAAAGAAGGATCTATATTTTTTTTCAATTGAAAAATCGTGTGTGGAAAAACTCACAAACATACAAATATACATAGTCTTTACAAACATACATAGCATACATAATCTTGCCCAACATAACTCACAAACTGATTTGTGAAAACAAATTTTCCAATCTAAACATTAGACCACATCCTCTTTTTTCTTTTAAAAAAAAAGTCGATACTTACCTTACCATATTGAATGAATGCAGCAAAATGTAGGAACATCCTTTGGCACGTGTATTAGATTATTGTTCTGCGAGTTGTTTCACAGTCCGTGCCAGAAAGATTTGACAAAGTACGCATCTGCTACGAATTTAGAAGGATAAACAAATAAGAAACAAGTGAGAAAACATAAGACAGATTCAGAAATCAAAGCTTTTCGTCCTAGATTCTCCCTCCATGGAAAATCCTTATCTTCCCTGTTGCAAAATTATTAAGCAGGTTAAAACCAGTGGGCAAAATTCGTCAATGAAAATAAAAGCACTATATCTTCAGTAAAAGCCTGTGCGATTTTCCCACGGCTTTACTGTAATAAAGAAAAAATGAATAAAAACTGTTGAACAACTTGGACTATGCATACTGTACTATATATATATATATATATATATATATATATATATATATATATATATATATTTTGAAAAACACACATACCTGCTCATCCAGTCCAATGGATCAAGAATTTCATCTCTATCAATTCTTCTGCTTTACACAGCAGCAACAAAATAAAATCGCCCAGGCAGACAATGTAAACACTTCTTAAAAAACCAAAAAAGCACTAATTATTACAATCAAAACGGTAAAAACAAAACGAAAATGTAAAACCCAAAACAAAACAAAATACTCAAAATAAATTTCTTGTAAAAACCAAAATGCATGGCCATGCAACAGAGTAAAATAAACTTGGAAAAAAACAATGCAAGCAAATGCAATGCAGAGGAGAGATGAAAGTGAGAATATGTGAGAGATTGTCTTATATAATCTCTGTTAGCTTTCTGGGAACGTAGTGGGCATGGCATCAACATACATCCCACTTTCAATTTGACTTCTATGCCAAATTTACCAAATTTGAGTTACCAAGAGAAAGAGAAAAAACGTTGAATTCCTATCCTTTTGGAAATATCGCAGAAATATGGTTTTTATTTTTCCCAACCTCTATCAGGCTTTGTTTAATTTTAACATATAGCATATATTTAATTATTAGAAACCTTTCGCCAAGCTTTGTTTAATTTTAACATATAGCAAATTATTAGAACCTGTTTGATGTTAATATGTTTTTTTTTAGAGCTTGGTAGTTCTTTTCATTTTTCATTTTTTTTTTCTTTCCAACTCTATTTTTATCAACATGTCCAGATACATCATCCTTATCGGGGAAGGGAATTAAACCTGTGATGAGTGCTATAACAGCCCACCTCATCACCATTTAAGGGACTGGATCTTTTTCCTTTTTAATCCAAATTATTACTATGGAAATGAAGCGGTTTTATTTACATATTTATGTTTTATATTTTAACTTTTTTTTTCGATTTAAAGTTGAGTAATTTAGATTTTTTCTTAAAATAAATACATAGTTTTTAATTTAAATTAATTATGATGAAGTGCTTTTGATAGAGTGAAATTGCATTGAAAATCTATTGAAAAGAGAACAATTAAAGATATTTAAATAAGAGTTTATTTATATTTTATTTATTTTTATTTGAATATAAATGTTACATAAAAGAATAGTTATTTATATTTTATTTATTTTCACTTGAATATAAATGTTACAAGAAAGAATGGTTATGATGTGTTAGAATTTTTTTTAGTTAATTAAATAATAATGAGTAAAATTAGTTTATGAATAATCCAGGGTTTTTAATTAATATTGGTGATTAGTTAATTTTGTTACAAGTTAACTAATTGTCTTTATTATTGTATATTGCATAATAATTCAATTCTAGTATATTGAGAGTCTTAATATTAGTGATTAGTTGGCTTTGTCTTAAGTTAGCTAATAGTCTTTATTATTGCATGTAGCAATAATTGTGACATAATAATCCCAGTCTATTGATTTTACAAGATGTAAATAGATTTAATATTAGTGATTAGTTAGCTTTGTCTTAAGTTAACTAATAATATTTATTATTATATGTAGTAATCACTATGGCAAAATAATCCTAATAAATTGATCTTACTTGATATAAATAGATTTTATAAAAAATAAATAAAATTAAAACTCAACCCATGTGATATTAGATTAGTAGGTGTTATTTTATTAATTGAATTGATAAATGCCTTATTTCATTCTAATTCATTGTATTTATAATTTTAGAATAAGTTGTCATACATTTTTTATTTCTTATTTAATACCAATTTAGTATCAAATCAATACCATTTTGCATATGAAAAAAAAGATAAATTCGCATTATTGAAAATTTAACATCAGTAAATTTCTAAATAATTATTTTAATTTCTTTTATAAATAATTAATTTACTTCCACTTAACAAAACTTTAAACCCATATTTTAGATATTAACCATTTACCTACACTAACAAACATTCACTAATATCATACATACGTGACCAAGTCCAGCCAAAATAAGTGAAAATACCTCACATGTACAAAAAGCCCTCGTGTCGCGTCCTCTATTTCCTCTTACAAGCCAAACGAAGTATTCTCCCTCCTTTCTCCTATTTGCCCAAACCAGTAAATATTCTGTCTTTTCAGCTACAATTCAATTGTAAAACATTTGTAAGAGGGAAAGATAGATATATAATCACTGCTCGAATAAAACGAATAAACCTAAGTTGTTTCATCTTCAATCAATCCTGGCAAGCCCCTATCTTTTTCATTTTATTTGTTTCAAATAATTAAACAATAAAAAAGCAAATGCTAAAAAAATATATGAAACTGCAGACCGTCAATATCGACCATAGGACAATTATCCCTGCCCTATGCAAAAAAATTAAAACCATGAGAAATAATCAATAAAAATGGTTTAACCTCTCCTGCTATATAAAGAATACCGTAAACGACCACTGCTCCTTGCAACAAAATAAGATAGAAATGCCATGGTGTATACATACAGAGCAATACTCAACAAATTAACCAATTAATGTTAACCCTCATCTTCTACCCGGTTACTTGTTTACTTGGGGCATTCTCATCTACCTGTTTACCTGGGCCATCTCCATGAATACAAGTTCTGGACATCCAACTGATGGTGATGAGCAAAATCAATCTTTAAGTAAATAAACAATAAATGTTCAAATTGATAGAATTTGTAGCCAAAAAAGACCAAATGATAGAAAAGAAGAATCAGTACTTACCTTACCTTACCGAATTGAATGAATGAAGCAAAATGTACGAACCTCCTTTGGCACGTGTACTACCGTCCTGCCTGTTATTTCACCTGTCCAATTCGCTGCAAACCATTTAAATACCGTGTTGAAAGATTAGACAAACTCTGCATCTGCGACGGATTTAGACGGATAAACAAACAAGAAAACATAAGATAGTTTCAGAAATCGAAGCTTCTCGTCTTATATTATCCCTCTCGATGGCCAACCCTTCTCTTCACCTGTTTGAAAATTAGGAAGCAGGTCAAAACCATGAAGCAAAAACTGCTCAATAGAATAAAAGCACTATTTCTACAGTGAAAGCCCTTGCGATTTTTCCCGGCTTCACCGTAATAAAGAAATAATGAATTGTGTGGAGAAATTTGAGTTCCTTGCATCGCCATTACCTACCAGGTCGCTTTTCATTGTAGAAATTTATGAATAAAAATATAGAGAGAGAAAGAAAGAATGAATTTTTAATGTCCACGAGACTAAAAATAGCCTATGGGACAGATTGCTTCTCTATCTGACTCTTGTATTTGGCCCTTTTCCTATGAAGTTTTATCGATCAAGAATCTAGAGAATTTCATTCCAATCGATCAAGAATTTCATCTCTATCGATTCTTCTGATCCACATAACAACAAAATAAATCGCTGTAGTAAACAATGCAAACACTATTCAAATAAAAAAAACATAATTACCATCAAAACAGAAAAACATAATTACTATCAATAAAACACTGCAAAACCCAAAATGTATGATGATGAGATGAACTCTGTGAGAAATGGTGTTATATAATCTCCCTTTCAAATTGTCACTGATAGCTTTTGGGAATAGCTTTTTGGGAGGGGAGTGGGTATGTCATCAACATCCACTTTCAGTTTGAATTCCATGCAAAATTTGAGTTCCCAGCTTTTCAAGTGCTTTTCTAAATATTTAGATATATATTTTTTATTTCTTCTCTCCTTTGTCCGCCTTTGTTTAATTTTAATATATATTTCAGGAGTTGTCTACCCAGGGAACGAAATAGCCGGGACGGCAGTTTTTTTGCCGGAATCCGGGCAACTAAAATTCAAGAAATTAGGTACTTGGAGTGTTTGGAATCCATTTCTGACAGTGGAAATGGATTCAGCACTACCAAAAACCCCTAGGGCACTCAAAATATTAAAGTTTAACAACTTTAAACATGATTCTGATAAAATCTTTGCCGGATTTTTTAAAAATCCTTGCCGGATTCGGATTCTGAGCCAAAACGTTGCGTGGGAAGACTACGGCTATATTTCATGATTTGAAACCAATTTTGTAAATATTGTGCAGGTACAGTTTTTAGTTCTGGTAATCCGGTTGTGGGAGTCTCCGTCTTTAATGTTTAATGGAGTTGTCTATCGAGGCCGCGTTTTGGCCCGGACTGCAGAAATCTGCTGGAATCCGGTCAACTAAATTTTAAAAAATTAGGTAGTTGCAGTGCTTGGAATCCATTTTTGACAGTGGAAATGGATTCAGCACTATCAAAAACCCCTGGGGCATTCAAAATACTAATGTTTAACAACTGTAAACAAGTTTCTGGGCAAATCTTTGCCGGATTTTCTGGAAATCGTTACCAGATTCTGGGTCAAAACGCGGCCCCGGATTTTCTGGAAATCGTTACCAGATTCTGGGTCAAAACGCGGCCTCGGTAGACTACGCGATTTTTAATAATCAGAAGCCAATTCGCGCGTGTAAAAGGGAAAAGGACTAATGGTGGGCTCTTGGTTAAAGGAGTGGCGTTTTGTTTTAAGGAGTCACAAATTTTCGTTTGAAGCCTATGTTGTTGGACAAAAAGTAACCATGATTAAAGAGAACCATGGATAATAAATCTATCTTGTTATCACATAGTATTTAAATCTTTTGTTATCATAAATCTATCTTCACAGTGCTTAAACCTTCAGTACTTAAACCTTCTTTTGTTAGTAAGAGTACTTAAATTTTTTGATTCCAAATAATATGAATGAGTGAAATGAATTTCACATAATTTATCAAAAAAATAATAATAAAATTGTTAACTTAAAATAAGTACATTTAAATGATGATAGACTTAAAATGATTGGACTAAAAAAAAGTGAGGTTATTATGTCCATTACAACTTATCCCCTTCATAAATAATATAGAGAGCAAAGGACAAAGATTGACATACTTAAGATTGGATTAACTTAAAATGATTAGACTCCAAAAAAAAAAAAAAAAGTGAGGTTATTATGTCCATTACAACTTATCCTCCCTCATAAATAATATAGAGAGCAAAGGACAAAGATTGACATACTTAAGATTGGCTTAGGGATTCTCTTGAAAAACAAACTAATATTTTATTATTTCTATGGATTTGATAACAATATTATCAACATGGTTGATTATTGTTTGGCTATTCACAAGATTCCAAGCAATACCTATGTGGGAATTTCAAATCAATTTATCTTGTAATAGAAGCTATAACCAACTGTTTTGTGCTTAGGAAAAACTTTCATCTCCAATCGAAATGGGTTGACCACTATGCAGGGTTGATCACTATGCAGCATATGTATTATGAAAGCTTAAGCCAGATTGATGGATCTCATTTGCAAACTTTTGGATTCTTCTTCTAGTGTAACACGATTTGATAGGTATTTCCCTATTTTATGGGTGTGAATATGGCTAGAAACAATCTCTATGATCAAGTTATGAAAATGCTTTATTATGGTTTTTGATGAATTCACATATGCTTTGTTATAAAGTAACAAAATCAAAATTTGACATTAAATTAGTTTTATTAATAAACAATATTTGAACCATACTTACAACATGAATGATATAATAATTCATAAAACAAAATCCAAATAGTAAGCATAATAACATATAATTATGGATTTAGTTAGGGTTAAAATGTGTATCTATCTTATTTATATAATTATAGAGTTAATTAGCATTAAAATGTGTATCTATTTAATTCAATCTTATTCTCCATCCTTTCTCCTCTAACATGTTATCTCATTTCTATAAATAATTACAAAAATTTGAAAAAAATTCAATTTCTTTTGCCATTTTAAATTTATACTGCAGAGATAAATGGCAACAATAAAATAAAAATACGGTAAAACAACTATTACGGCTCTATGCAACCTAAAATAAAAATGCCATTGCTAAAAACAGGGCAATATTCTATAATGTTAAACAAATTAATGTTAACCCTCAACCTCTACGGGGTTACCTTTTTACATATGGGATATTCTCATATAGTTATGGACATCCCATAGTAAGCAAACTAAGAAAGAGTGATCAAACTAAGAAATGATCGAATGCGTGCATACAAAAATTGATAGAATTCGTCCACCGCATTAATGGGCCGATAACATAGAAAATAAGCGTCGCCCAGCCAGTATACCCAGACTGACCAAATCTTTTCTCTTTCTTTGAGAAAAGTAGAATCGGTACTTACCTTAACTTACCGAATTGAATGAATGCCGCAAAATGGTGTGCGAACATCCTTTGATAGAATTCGTACCTACAGCAAGTATACCCAGAATGACCAAATCTTTTCTCTTTCTTTGAGAAAAGAAGAATCGGTACTTACCTTACCTTACCTTACCCAATTGAATGAATGCGGCAAAATGGTGTACGAACATCCTTTGGCATCTGTATTATTGTGCTGCGTGTTGTTTCATCTGTTCAGATTCACTGCACTAGACCATTTAAATACCATGCTACAAAGATTTGACAAACTCAGCATCTGCTATGGATTTAGAGGGATTAAGAAACAAGTGAGAAAACAGATGACAGATTCAGAAATATAAGCTTCCTATCCTAGATTAGCCCTCCATTGCAAACCTTTCCCTTCACCGGTTGCAAAATGATTAAGCAAGTTAAAACCAGCAAGCAAAGACTGCCCGTGAAAAGACTGCCAGTGAAAATAAAAGCATTATCTCAAAAGTGAAAGCCATTGCGATTTTTCCACAGCTTCACTGGAGTAAATAAATAATGAATAACTATGCATAGCCATTATCTATCAGGGGGCTTTTCACAGTACAATTTTATTAGTAAAAACTGATCTATATATTGAAAAACAAAAGCATACCTGCCTATCCATTCCAATGGATTAAGAATTTCATTTCTAACGATTTTTCTGCTATACATAACCGTCACAAAAGAAAATCGTCCAGACAAACAATGCAAACTAAAAAACAAAAACACACTAACTACGATCAAAACGAAAAAAACGCAAAGAAAATAAATCACTGTAAAACCCAATATGCATGGTCATGCAACAGAGTTAATAAACTTGGACAGGAAACAAGCCAAGCAAATGCAATGAAGAGGAGAGAAGAAGATGATGAGATGAAATCGAGAACGTGTTGTGTGTGGGGAGATTGTCTTATATAATCTCTGTTAGCTTTTCTGGAGGGTGGGCATGGCATCAACATCGCCCCTTCAGTTTGAGTTCCCAAGAGAAAAAAAATTGAACTCCTATGCTTCTGTAATTATTGCAGAAATATGAATTTTATTTTTCCCAACCTGCGTCAGGCTTTTGTTTAATTTTTACATATAAACTATATTTCGTGATTAGCGCGTGAAAAAGAAAAAACCCAACTGTGGATGCCTATGCCTTTGTAAATATTGCACAGACATGGTTTTTATTTGCAACCTTTGTCCGGCCTTGTTTGATGTTAACATATTTGTCATAACCCCTTCGTGAAAAATGGAAATAGATGCTCGTGGTGGGAGATTTAGCCAACGAGGTTGAAGGCCGAGTGAGTTTTTCTTTTTCTAATCCAATTTAGATATATCTGTTTATTATGAAAATGAGGTGGTTTTATCAATTGCAAGTATTTTTTTAGACTTAAATTATGAAAAAAAAACAATTAATTAAGTGATAGTTGGTATATATGAGAGATAGTTGGTATACATTTTAGATCTATTTTCATTAATATAAAGTTTAATGAATATAAAAGTTACATTAAAAATGGTTGTGATGAGTAGAAATTATAATATATATAGTAAAATATTTGTTATTCCTAAATAAATAATGGATAAATAATGGATAAAGTTAGTGGATCAATAATGAGGTCTTTAGTTAAGATTGGTAATTAGTTGGTTGTGTTAAGTTAGCTAACAATCTTTATTATTATGCATGTAAATTACTATGGCATAATAATTAATAATAATAATCTTAGTGTAAGGATCTTACAAAATGTAAATAAATTTAACATTGGTGATTAGTTAGTTGTCTTAAATTAAAAAATAGTCTAGACTATTATTATATAATATGGCAATCACTTTGGCATAATAATCTTAGCATATTAATCTTACGCGATGTAAATAGATTCTCCTAACATATTGATCTTACATGATGTAAATAGATTTTATATGAACATAAATGTAAATAAAACTTAAGAAATTAGATAACCTAGCCTAATTATAATTATTTTATTAATTAAAGTAGTATATGTCTTATTTCATTCTAATTCATTAAATTTATGACTATAAATTAAGATTTCATGCATTTTTCTAAATTAAAAACAACAAAAACAAACAAACAACTAACTAACTTCTTAAAACAACTAACTAACTTCTTAAATGGGGTTAGCGACTTTGCTAACTGGAAAATCCGAAAGTAAGTACTAAAGATAGACTGCACGAACAATCATTCGCCGATATAATACATACCTGGGCCAACAACAACCAAAAATGAGTGAAAATGTCGTGATTCGGAAACTGTAAGTGGGGTTAGCGACTTAGCTAACTGGAAAATCCAAAAGTACGAAAAATAGACTGCACTAACCATCATTCGCTGATATAATACATATCTGGGCCAACAACAACCAAAAATGAGTGAAAACAATCATTCGCTGAGATAATACAGATCTGGGCCAATAACAACAAAAAAAAATGAGTGAAAATGTCGTGATCTCATACCTTCTCCTCACTTACACTGACAAAATAAGAAAATAAAACCCTCGTGTCCTCTTTTTTCCGCAAGAGGCCAAGCGAATTATTTTTCTTTTTCACGATTCGATTGCCCAAATCAGTAAGTATTCTTTGTCCTTTCTCCTACAATTCAACTGTATAACATTTGTGAGGGAAAGATAAATATATAATCACGGCCCAAACAATCAATCCTGAGCTATTTCATCTTCATTCTAACGAAAACCCATCTTTCCCATTTTGTCTATTTCAAATAATTAAACAATAAGAAAGCAAATACCAAAAACATATGAAACTGCAGATGGCCGATATCGACCATAGAACAATTATCGCTGCCCTAAGCAAACAATTAAAACCATGTGAAATAATTATAAAAAATATGAAACCTCTCCTGCTATATCAAGAATACTGTAAAACAGCTACGGCTCCCTGCAACAAAATAAGATAAAAATGCCATGGTGCATACACAGAGCAATACTGAACAAATTAATCAATTAATGTTAACCCTCATCTTCTACTGGGTTACCTGTTTATTGAGCAAAATCACTGGTAAGTAAACAAGAAATGATTGAATTGATAGAATTTGTACTGCAGAGAGCGAACTGAAAATGACCGAATGATTTCTCTCGTTGAGGAAAGAAGAATCGTTACTCACCTTACCTAATAAAATGAAGAATCGTTACTCACCTCACCTAACAAAATGAATGCCACAAAATGGTGTACGAACATCTTTTTGCACGCCTATTATTGTCCTGTATGTTGCCTGTACAGATTCACTGCAGGGCATTTAAATACCGTGTTACAAAGATTTGACAAACAAACTCGCTCTGCATCTGCGGCGGACTTAGATGGATAAACAAATAAGAAACAAGTGAAAGAACAGAAGACAGATTCCGAAATCGAAGCGTTTCGTCTTATATTATCCCTCCACGGCGAACAATTCTCTTGCCCTGTTGCAAAATTAGTAGGCAGGTCAAAACCATCAAGCAAGAACTGTCAAATAAAATAAAAGCACTAACAGTACGGTGAAAGCCTTTGCGATTTTTCTACGACCTCACTGTTATAAAGAAATAATGAGTTAAAACCGTTGAAAATTTGGGGTTATATGCATAGCCATTATGTACCACGCCGTTTTTCACTGTACAAATTTATTGGTAAAAACCATAGATATTGAAAACAAAAGCATACCTGCTTCAATCGATCAAGGATTTCGAGAAATTCATGTCAATGGATCAAGAATTTCATCCCTATCGATCAAGGATTTCGAGAATTTCATTCCAATGGATCAAGAATTACATAACAACAACAAAATAAAATCGCCCAAGTAAACAATCCCAACACTCTTTAAGTGAAAAAAAAAATAATTACAATCAAAACATAGAAAAACACAAAGAAAACAAAACACTGCAAAACCCAAAATGCATGGCCATGCAACAAAGGAAATAAACTTGAACAGGAAAGAATGCAAGCCAATGCAATGCAAACTACAGAAGAAGATGAAATTGATGAAAGTGAGAACGTGCTCTGTGAGAGATGGTGTTATATAATGTGCCTTCCAAACGGTCACTGATAGCTTTCGGGAATAGCTTTTCTGGAAGGGGGAGTGGGTCCATCAACATCCCACTTACAATTTGAATTCGCTGCGAAATTTGAGTTGGCAGCTTTTTCCACCTGTGCTTTTGTAAATATTACAGAAATATCTCTTTTATTTCTTCCTACGTCTGTCCACCTCTGTTTAATTTTACAAACCAATTTTGAACGCCTATGCTTTTGTCAATATTAAGCAAATATATGTTTTTGGTTGTTGTAAATAGTGAGCAAATATATGGTATTCTCTGTCTGCATTTGTTTAATTTTTAACACATTTTTTTATGATAAAAAACCAGTTCTCGCGTGTAAGCAAATATATGGTGTTTAGTTGTAAATATCTAGCAAACATATGGTATTCTCATTCTGCATCTGTTTAATTTTTAATATATTTTTTATAATAAAACGCGCGTGTAAAAGGGAAAAGTGCTAGTGGTGGGATATTTAGCCAACGAGGTTAAAGAACAGAGTGGGATTTTGCTTATTCTCTCTTTTTGTGTTTTCTAAAATTCCAAACTATATATAAATAACCGAGTTTTATTTATTCTTTCATGTTCTATATATATATATTTTTTTTCAAAGGATATAGAGTAAATTACGAAGAAATCTTTTGGTAATAATCACATTATCATGAATAAAGTCGACGCGTTTCGAACCAACCAGTGTGATTCATCATAAAAAAAATTATTTTATTTTATTTTATTTATTTTTGTTTATATATATATATATGTATATTTTAATTTTCAAACTAGCCGTTTTGATTTTTACAACTAGCCGGTTTTCTTTGCCCCTCCTACATCTATTTAAACTCAACGATTGATCTCATCTCTCACCTAGTCCTGATGATGAACCACACTGGTTGGTTCAAAACGGAAACGCGTCGACTTTGTTCATGATAATGTGATGACAAAAGCCAAAAATCTAATAGGATATAGAGTTTTGATGATTTAAATTTATTATTAAAATGCATACACAGTTTTTATTTTTTTAATTTAAATTAATTATTAAAATATGTGTATAATTTGTGGTAAAAATATTTTTGTTAGAATGAAATGGTATTTGAAATTTATTGAAAAAAGGAAAATAATTTTTTTTTGGTGATAATCCACATATACTATTTATATTATATTTATTTTCATTGTAATATATAAATTATATAAAAATAATACATTTTATTATTATAATGTTTTTAAGAATTTTTTTTGAGTTAAATAGATTCTAATAAATGGTAGAAATATATATTAGGAATTTGGCTTATGTGATCCATAAATTGTGTATAAAAATTTTCGGTAAACATCATACATCATACCAGCTAGTGTGATTCATCAAGGACAAGATGATAAATCTGATCAGGGAACCCATCTAAATAGATAAGAAAAACTGAAAGCCTCGAATAAGAAATACAAATAAAAATAATTATTTATTTATTTTCTATTTTTTTTAAAGAACAAATTAGATATTTAATATTTATATTTTTAATAAAAATAAAAATAATAATTTTTTTTTTGAATTTTATATATTTATTTTTATTTTTAATAATATGTTTATTTTTAATAAAAATAATAATTATTTATTTATTTGTTATGTAAATCATCACAAATATTCCTATTTATTCAACTTAATAGGAAATATTACTTTACTTAATGGTAATTTTACTAAGCTAAATTACTATGAAAAAAAAAAAGAGGAGGGGAGAAAGAAACCAAGAGCCATAGAGGAAAAGACCACTGAGAGAACAAGAGAAGAGAAACAATAACTAAGAGTGAATGGCAGGAATCCAACATCTGCTAACACTCCACCCATCATCCATGTTGAGGTTAACCGACCTCTTTTCGATTTCCAGGGCTTCCCTCAACTTACGATGGTGGAAATGGTGAGCATCTTCAATGCAAATGTGATGTTTGTCTACTGAACATGTTTTTTTTTTATAGTAATTTAACTTAGTAAAATTTACAAACCGCACTGGCTGGTTCCAAACACATAGACTTAATTTACTTTGGTAGAAATATATGTTAAGGTTGGTAGGAAGTGAGATAGAATTATTATTATTATTATTATTTTAATTTGATTTAGTAATGGGCATAAACTATTTTTATGTGTAATTTAAATAATATGATAGAATTAGTCAACAAATAATCTAGAGCCTTTAGTTAACATTGGAGATTAGTTGTCTTTGTGTTAAGTTAGTGAATAATTTTTATCATTGTATGTGGCAATCATCATGGTATAGTAATGCCAGAGTATTGATTTTACAAAATGTAAATAGATTTTATAAGTGCATAAATAAAAATTAAACTGAATGAATGTTATTTTAGGCTAGTTAGTGTTGTTGTCATTCTAATGAATTGCATTTATGATTATGGATTCAGAGGTTAGCTAAAATTAAAGGGAACACATTTCCCCATTGGCACTAAGAATTCTAAGAATCAAAGCCTAACTAACCTCAAGAGGAATTCATTTCCCCTATTTGAGCTCATAATTATTTTTGTGGAATGAACAAAATGATAAAAATAAGCAAAAAAAAAACACCCTTAAATGTCTTCAAGATAATCTAGTAAGTTGTTGCTCCATTGAAAGACGTGCAAAAAAAACACCCTTAAATGTCTTCAAGATAATATAGTAAGTTGTTGCTCCATTGAAAGACGTGGTAACAGTAGAACAAAAACTAAGTCATATAATTTCACAGTTACAATTCAAGTCATGACAACATCAATGCAATTCATTTAAATCCAAAACACGACTTTGGAGACATTGACATAGTCATGACAACATCAATGCAATTCATTTAAATAAAAAACATGACTTTGGAGACATTGACATAGTCATGACAACATCAATGCAATTCATTTAAATAAAAAACATGACTTTGGAGACATTGCCAAATGCAACATGGTGTATGCAAACATTATACCCTCATGCATTCCAATCCAATAGAAGTTCCAAACCCAATATCTAGGTGGGCATCCATGTAACGTCACCCAAGTTCAAGAGTACACTAGCTGGTGAAAGTTTAAATCCCTAAATCTACAAAATAGTATTTTTTTAATTCATGTTTAGAGTGGAAAAAACAACAAAAAAATGAAATGCATTATGATTCACTTAGAAGGCATTTTCAGGAATGGTGGATGAATAATCAAACTCCATTTTTTCCAAGACGAAAATCAATGTTGACCTTAATGTCGATACATTAATTAGTCATTCTAGTAGACCCCTTATCAAATGGGATGATCTCTACATTTCTATAAGGAGAAATTATATTCTTTGAACACCATCAAAGTTTAATGGCACAATGACTACAACTCCAACAATACCAATAACATACCCTACAACAATTCATTAGTTATTCACCAAGCTATACATTAGGGGAATTTTGAGGTCTAAAATGGGCCTCTTAAGGAAATTATATAATAATAGTGGAAAGAATCAAATAAGATTTGATGACATCATCAAATTTTAGAGGGAAAAATGAAAAAACTACTTTTTTCAACTCATATTTTCAACTTATCTCCCAAAGTTTTTACTCAAATTTCGAGCGGGAGTACTCGTTGGATGCGAAATTTAATTCCTCATCCAAGGAGTACCCATGTTGCATACTTTCGATGGGTCCTACTACACGAAAAATGAGAAATACATGAAAAACGTTATTATAATCACGTTTTTTTTTTTTTATGTATTTCTCATTTTTCGTGTAGTAGGACGCATCGAAAGTATGCAACATGTGTACTCCTTGGATGAGGAATTAAATTTCGCATCCAACGAGTACTCCCGCTCAAAATTTGAGTAAAAACTTTGGGAGATAAGTTGAAAATACGAGTTGAAAAAGTAGTTTTATTATTTTATTATTTTTTAATATTTTTACCTTTTTATTTAAAAAATGGTAAATCATCCCCCATGGTTGACATCATCATCTTGAATCCTATTGGTTGTTATAAAATTTATTTTTGTTGTACATTTTTCTTAGGAGGCCCATTTTAGACCTCAAAATTTCCCTAATGAGCCCATCTTCAAATATTTGATGAAGAATAGGTACTTATCAATAAATTCAATTCAAGTTTACCTTTTTCCTACCATTACTAGTTGTGACAAAAGTAATAAGCAAGAATTCCCATAAAAAATAAGTATTATCTAATCAAGATTGGATCATTGTATTATTTTTCATCCATATTGATGCTTCCGGAGTGGTGAAAGTGGAGGAGTTAGCTTGCAGGAACAATTTTATCGGTGGAACCCACTTTGGAGAATTGGAGTTTAAAACCTTTTATGTTATTTTGAAGCCTTAAATGATTATTTTTGTTTGGTAAAAAATTATTGCTTAAATGTTAGATTTGTGATGTTGTTCTACACTTAGATACCTCTCCAACAATATAATAATCACATCAATCTAAGTTTGGATGCAAAATTTATGCCTCTCGCAAGTTAACCTATTATGATTGACCACCATGGTCTGAGAGGATGGCATGTCAACCATTGTTACTCATGCAAAAGAGGCTAGCCAAATGGAAACTATGAAGAGGAATTGTGAAGAGTCAAAGTTATAACTCTAGTTAAGATTTAAAGGATTCAAACTTGAGCGTACTTGGCTACCAGGATATGTTAACATTGGGCCACTAGGAGGAAGACCAACTCTATTCATTTCAATTATATATTGTTTTTCAATAGAGAAGAAAAAATTGGGAGTGGGAGTGAGAGAGCATAACAAAGGGAGTTTAGTGTCTATAGTATCCTATCAAGCCACCAGTCTCGCGTAACTTCACAGATAGTGTCGCCTCCTTTTTTACTTGCACTACTTCCATTCTACAGAAATAAATAGTAGAGCAACCTAAATAATATCTTGTGTTCAATGTGGTTAGTGTGCGATTGTATTTCATTGTTCCCTATTTTATGCATTATGTATTTTTCATGCGTAAGAAATTTTTTTTAATTAACGAATCTAGAATCTAAGGAAATTAAAACCCTCATGTTTTATATTTTTGTATATTTTTATTACATATGTTGTGACGAACTATCTAGTGGAATTTCCACGACAACTAATGGATCATATTGGTATCAAAGAAGGTTTCTTTGTGAATTTTGTGGGAAATTATGGGGGATCTAGGCATCGATTTAAGCAGGGATTTGTAACAGCCCAATCATTTCTAGAAAAGTATGTTCATAATATCCCTTGAGATCTAACAAAGAAGATATTTCCACAACTAAAAGCTTAAGGCGTTGTTATAAATTATAATGTGAACCTCCTCATGGTAGCCATAAACAAAAATCCTAGGTTTATCAGAGAGGAGGGAGGTTCTAACTCATAGGTAAGATTAGAGGGAAAATTGAGGGATTAGTAAAATCTTGAGGAGTTAGGAAAGAAACTGACGTGAACCATTCACAGTCCCTCTTTAAGATGGAAGAGAAGGTAGACATCAAGCCATATCAAGGCAAGATTGATGCTTTAAAATCAAATCATTGATTGAATTGTGATAAATTTACTTTAATATTCGCCTCGTAGATGAGGAACAAAAAATATCATTTTCTAGACTGAAGATAAAAGGCCATGTCCTTTCTTGGTTGGAAAGTCGTTGTGAAGACACTTAGAATGGATGGTGATCCCCCAATAACTAAGTGGGAGGATTTTAAAAACCTCATAAAGTATTGATTCTACCTTGTTGGGTATGTAGAGGACCAATGGATCCAATGATACTACTTTATGTAGAGACAGGGGCAAAGTGTACTAGAGTATACCACTAAATTCGAGAAGATGGTCATTATCAGTCAATTCAATTGTACTAGAATTCCAAAACATTTTATCGTATTAATCCAATTTTGTAGACTTATGAAGTGTAAAGCAAAACATATGCAAGGACTAACTTAATTATATTCTATGAACGTGATTTAAATCTAGTCTAACTTAGTATGATCATGATTCTGAAACATTTATGACCATCTTTGCCATGTATAAATACGATTGTTTTTTAACAACAAATTTTCTCAAGAATATTTGAATATAATAGTTTAATGTTTTTAAATATTTGACCCCTATTCAATCAAAAGTTCCATATGATCAGCATCATATTGACACACCAAAAGCAAATAAAACCACACTACTTGAAATTGAAATTCACACTACAAAAATAAACCCAAGTGATTGCTGGAATAATTCTAAATTTGAATTCTTTTTTAAGCTATTTCCAAGCGCTTGATTGGAAGACTGTAATGAAAACAAAGTACTAAGATACATGCTAAAACAATACAGTATTTCTAGTGTTGTAAGATATGGAGCACGTAAACCAGACTGTGAATATATATATATATATATATATATATATATATATAATGAAAAACATATGAAAAAAAAAGTGTCACGTGTCTTGGCATAGAGGGCCCTCTTGGTGGTCGCGCGAGCTTGAAAAAACTCATAACCTAACTACGAGTAGAATCGCATATGCATACACGTAAAACTAATGGAACTCAGTTGTTATACAAACTATACTAAACATAAAAGTTTCATACAGTAATTAAACTCAAAATATATTTGTCTATCTACTATGTTGAGCGATAATGCATATATAAAGTCTATGAAATAACAATAATTAGAGTTTCCTTGCTAAAAATCAAAACTAGATATGATGACTAAGCATTCTATCACTATAATATAGACTCAGAGCATATAACTCAGCCCGTCTCGTGATGGTGAATGAGTTTTGGTGATAACACGTAGCCAGTGAAATATTACTCTTCAATGCTCAATATTGCAAGGATGTATTGTTTTTTATCACGATATTTCAATGCTTTGTCATGGTTCCATGTCACAATTCTTCAATGCCCTACCTCTGCACTATACCATGTGATTGTTCACTGCTTTGAACGGAACTTTGACTTCGATACAACAGTGACATTTTTGCTTCTTTGGTTTTCCTAATATGTAAATAACCATCGTGGTACTTTTTCCACATGTTACATTACTTGGTTCAACTAAGTTGTCCCTAGAGGTGCACCATCCTATGAATCTATTACAAGTATATAGATAAGCTGTGGATTTTATTACTTTTTGCAATCATCACATTTTAGATTTCTTTTATAAAGAAGACATATAAACTCTAGAATATTGGACACGTTACCTTTGACAATCCTTCTTGTATCCTTTGTAGCTCTGATAGAGTATATATATATGCATGGTGAAAAAGATATGAAAAAAGGATGATTATGATTATGAAGTAATAATTTCTCCTACCCTTCTACTAAAATCGATGTGAAAGACTTCTCTATGAAAAATGTGAGCTTATAGTCTTGTGATATTGTGATATAATTATGCGAAGGCCAAGGAATGTTTTAAAAATATCGAAGTATGGTACTAAAATTATTAGTAATATGTAATATTATAATAACTCTTCTAAATAAATATACCATGTTGTTACAAACAATGCAAATAATTGTTGAAATGTTAAGTTCTGCACTATAATTAAAAATAATTCCTTCTATGTCTGATGCAAGATATAAGTATCCTTTGGTCTATAATATGAGGTTGTTTCTCCATAATACGATGATACTTGAACTTGGATAAGAGACATTTCTTCCTTGCATAATTATAATACAAGATTCCTCCTTAATAAGATAATAATACAAGGTAACTTTTACAATGATATGAGTAACGTCCAAAACATGACAATATATTGTTAACGAGTTTTCATTCAAAATATAACACTGAAGAATAAAGCAAGTTATGTTAGTTTCAAAAATAATGTGAATTCTCCTCCTAGCCATGACTACAATGCAAGATTATTTTATAGTGATGCAAGAAGTCTCTCTTACTTAAAAAATGATGTGAGTTAATGATGCGAACAAATGATCCAACAACCATTATAGTGATCTGTAATTTTATCCATCTGAATGTGATACAAAATGATCTAAGTAATGGCATACATACAATGCATAACAATTCTCTTTCTAAGTGTCCAAGAAACACGATTGTGATAGTAGCATTGATGATTCCCTTAACTACAGCAAGCAAAATTACCTCTTCTACAAGGAGACTACAATACTCATCTCCAGTGGTCAAAGATAATGGAAGTATAATATAATACGTGACATAGTTATGGTACAAAGTGAAGCAAGTATCTTTCTTGCCTTGTCATGATATGAAGATAGTAATACATTCTTTTGTGCACTATAATGGTAACCATGAAATTAAATAATAGTGAAGTATGGTTGACTACAGTATGGTAGAAACGTACCCTTGAAAAATAAAAGTTAGTTCTAAGTTATTCCTTATAAGGTCAAGGCATCTGTAAATCCCGATTTAAATACTTTCTAAAGTAAATCATTGTCATCTAGAAGATAACTTATTTGAAGGGAACAAAGCAATAAATATATATGAAGTGCAACAATGAGAAGCATATATACACTAAGAATCCATTGTATCAATGAAGCCAACCTAGAAAGATTAATCAAAGTGGGCATCTCAAGGAATATCTATGGAAGAAGAATTGAAGCACCCTTTGTACTTGGCTAACTGAAGAATTTGATCTCTGCTAGAATAAATAAGGTAAAGTCTAAAAAGAGGTACGTATACTTATATTCTGCACTGTATCATGAATAGTGATAATATAGAGATGTTTAACATCCTCTTGCAAACATTTGAAAATTTCGTAGAGGTAATTTTTCTAGGGTTTTGCAACCAATTCTTTGATATACAAAATTTGAAGGAGTATACATGATAAGGTTTGCATAAAGACTCTAGGTTATATGGTAAAACGATAGAAAGGGTTAAGTGAAACCTAGGGCTTGAAAGTATAAACACTCGGTGTAGATGCTTCTGCCAAAATAAAAAATCTAATAAGGGTTAGGCCATGGATATCTAGGGTTTGTAACAAAAACCCTAGATGCACACCTTTTTAGAAGTAATGATAACCCTAGATTGACAAAAATTAACATCGTGCTTTTCTACATATACATTTTTCTTGGTTGTACTTGTTGATGAGAATTGCAAGTATATTGCTTTCAAAAGTTGTGAAAAACAAGATGAGAAGGATGAAAGATCAAATCAAAGCACACATGTGCTTGTTGATAACTTGAAAATTATGATAGGAGGGAACTGTAAGGATCTTGAAGGAATTAATACTAACAATTTTTTTTTTTTTTTGGTAAGTTAGGTTAAACTATTAAAATGTGAAGTTGGGAAACACTTTTTGCCCTTTTTTGACGTTGAAAATTGTAATTTTCTATGTTTTTCAACTTCAACTCCACTAAAATCATATTTTTATCGCAAATTATGCTTTGACATAAAAACAAGAATTGTAGAGAATTGTCTTACCTCCATACTGATATTTTTTTTAAAAAAAAATATTGACATATAGAGGGGTAAATTTGTTGTTTACTAACTGCATATACTTGAAATTTTCAGGCAAACATAAATAGTCACTTTATTATCCTTAATTTTTTTTAGGGAAGGTTATTCATTTTTTGGAAAAAAACCATAGCATCATAATCTGCATATATTGCACTAGTGCACAGACTATTTTTTGGTAATTTTCGGATCAAATCACTATTTTTTATTATTTTTTGAAATGGACGAAGACAAAAAAATAGTGATGTTTTAGTACATTTTATTATCCTTCGATTTTCTTTTCAATGTGATCGTCAATAAGAAAAATGAGAGTACCCTTTTGAAGTAGACAGGGAGAGGAAGTGCACTATGATTTTTATGAATTTTTTGGTGTCCTCATTTGAAAGTTATTGAATTTTCATTCAGTGCAATTTTTCGAACAATGAAATTCCACAGTGACACAGTTTAGTAAAAAATTAATAAAAAATTGAATTTTTTAATGAAACTCCATAAATCTCACATCATCAAAAACTAGATTTAGAGACGAATCTAATGGTACTTGGTCCGACATATAACATTTTGTTTTTGTAGGTGTTCTGTCCCTCCAAAGTTGCAGGTTTCTCAAAACTGCAGAGTTTTCTGATGTTTTCGTTGACCAGAAACTCTCGGCCGAGAAAAACTCTCGGCCGAGAAATTTTTAAAACTCTCGACCAAGAAATTTAAACCAATTTAACGCGGGAAAACTCTCGGCCGAGAGTTTTTCTAACTCTCAGCCGAGAGTTTGCGGCCGAGAATTTTGTGACCACAACTCTCGGCCGAGAGTTTTCAAAACTCTCGTCCAAGAAAATACCGAAATATTTAAATCTCTCGGACGAGAGTTTTGAAAACTCTCGGCCGAGAAATTTAGTTGACTTTTTTTCTCGGCCGAGAAATTAAAAATTTCTCCCGAATTCTATCTCATGCCAAAAAGTGTTTCCCAAATTTCTCCCGAATTCTATCTATGTAAAGAAACAATTTACATAGGCGACGGGCTGAGATGGTAAGCTGTGTTTATCTAATCCCAGCCTTCGATGATTTCAGAGTAGCGCAGGTTTTGGGCTGCCTCATGGGAGGAAACCAGCCCTTTAATAACATCAAACAGTAAAAAATTACAAGGTGTGTCATGACACATGAAAAATCAAAAGAGCTATAGTATGTGCTGAAATAACAGAAAACAGAATAGAACCAAGCAACCGCGCAGTCATGGTGTTCCTTCATCATCCTCGGTGACAAGGTCCTCCTCCTCGATGCGGAAATTGTACTCCTACGCTATGGCCTCCTCCTCAACAGAAGGCACGCGTCGGGGCTTTGTAGCAGCTGCGCAGAGGATGGGAGTGATCGAGTACTCAGCATTAGGAACACACATCCAAACACCCTCCGAGTCCATGATCCACACATCGGTGTCCTCCCCCAAGGCCTCCTATACCGGGAGAGGTTTGGTTTTGCGAGGAGTAGGTTGCTCCGGGTGCGCGATGGTGGATTTCCTAGGACCCCTTCTGCCCCTCTGATTCTCCTGAGTTGGGGTGATCTCCTCCTGGGTGCTCTCAGGGCATTGTGGTGCCTCCTTGTCATGGCTGCCAGAAGAGGAGCCCTCGATGGATTCCAAACGATTGTCTTGACCTCACTAATAGTGACCTGAGAATGCACCTTTTCGGCTACCCCCAATTGTCTTTTGGCGCAGACGCGAAGCCATGGGGGGGTGAAGCAACAGAGAGGTGGGGGCCGGTCCACGTATGGTGACTTGCTCTTCAGGGGAGTTCTCAATAGAGAAGCAAAATAGGGATGTGCGCAACTGAGAACTGTGCATCAAGGGGGCTCGCTTTGATGAAAATTTCACCATGATGAGGTAAGTATAATATTTATATTATTGGTTATCTAGTTAACATATTGTGTTGCTACTTGGAAGAATGTTGCAGGAATACATGAAGGATGTTAAGACAATCTCACCATATTATATTTGACTATTATGAAGTTGAGATGTTTTTCATCTTGGGATTCAAGTTCGTACAATAACTAGGAGATTACTTTCATAAAGAATCTATTATCATTTTGAGGTTTGAAGAGAATCAATATAATCCCTTCATTGATGAAAAAACGGAAGTAACGTGCAAGACTGATGACCTGAACTGTGTCACAAATGTTAGAGGATGGCTTCATGATGTTCAGGAAGGTTGAAGTTCTTCGATGAAATGATGATGCTAAAGGAAGAATGATGCAGGTGGATATTGGTGGCCACCTACATATTCCACTTGGACCCCAACACTTTTTCTTTAAGTTTCCTTAATTGTATCACATTCTACTATTTTTGGTAGTTTTTTGGGCCCTGTACTTCTGGAGCCATTTTGAGGCTCTAAACGATGTATTTTTTGGAAAATGAGAAAACCAATAGCCTATATTAGGGGTTTGTAGTTGAAAGTTGTAGTCCTCGGATATAACTTTAGAACGCGACATCATAGGAATCAAACAAAGATCGTATGTCAAAGTTGTGACTCTAAGAAGTTGGAGTACCAACTAACCCCAAAGGGCCCCACATACTTTGGCGATTCATCTCTTAGGGTTACTTTTTTTGATGTTTTGGGTTTGCCCTTGTTTCTAAATAATAAAAAGGCTTGCGAGCCCCATTGTAACGTAGTTCATAGGCATGTAGTTGCCACATCTCTTCTTAGACATAAGCTATCATCGCTTGAGCTAGTTTATCTCCATTCTACATGTAAACAAATTTTAGTATTTTATTATTAATGAATTGAAGTTTAATTTTCACTGTGGCTTTGTGTTTTTGTTTAAATTTGTATTTCATTTTGTTCCTGCATAAATCTAAATCAAATAATTTGTGTAGATACTACTAATATGATCTCCACTAAAAGAACAAAGTAGATGATTTTTGGACACAATTCCTTAGTTGAGAGAGAGATTGGATATATTCCTTTTTTGTGTGAAGGAAAATGTATATCCTCCCTGGTTGAGAGGGAGTGATGATGGACATGATTATCTACTTCATGTGTCATACACTAGGCCAGGACTAACAACCCTACGTTTAGTGAAGAAGGCCATGAGGAGAGATTGGGGACCAAAGAATTGGGAAACATTTGTGACTGGTACTCCTTGAAGATATAAGTTCCTTGAAGTTTGACCTTGATGATGATGAATTTTGACTAATATATATACCATAATATTTAGGCACCAAATAAATCATGATGATGAGTTGTTGTACCTTAGGATAAACAAAGCCCATATGATGGCACTTAAGGTTGGTATCCTAACAGGATGATACTTATATCTCTATTAGGGTTGGTACCTTGGCAGGTATCCTAGATGGTACCTAGATACCTGTTCATGTCTTGAAAGGTAGCCTAGATGACATGTGGATCCTTATTGAGTTGATGACCTGGCAGGTAGCCTAAATGGCATCTAGATCCTTTTTTGAGTTGGTGTCTTGGAAGATAGCCAAGATGACACTTGGATTCTTGTTGAATAGGTGTCTTAGTAGGTAGCCTAAATGACACTTATATCCTTGTTGATTTGGTATCTTGGCAGGTGGTCTAGATGATACCTAGAACCCTATAAGGGTTGGTGTCTTGACATGTATTCTAGTGACACATAGATCCCTGTTGGGATGGTAACTTTCCAGGTATCCTAGATGGTACATAGATGGGTTGATACCTTGACAGTTAGCCTAGATGGTATCTAGATCCCTAGCATTGTACATGTTTTTTATACTCTTCTTATAATATTTTTTCAAAGTGAGTATTGTTCTTGTACCAGTTGAACAATTATGAACACCTCCCTAGTTAAGAGGGAGTGTCGGAAAAGTAACAATGTGCGATCTTCATAATTATTTTTGTATCAATTTTTATTTTATCTAAAACAATAAAACATTTGTTTTTTTAAAAGCATGGGTTTCATGCTAATTTTCATTTATCATTAGGTAAAGAATCCATTGAATGCACCTAGGGATTGTAAAGTCACTGTCAAATGTAAAATACCCCTTTTTGATATTATGTATCAAGAAATGTATTTATTTTGAAGTCTAGAAAGTCGCAAAGACTCCCAAGACCATAGGCCTCTCCTATTGACAAGTCGGTCTTATTGGAAGAAATTCGTCTTCATGAAGCCTATATAAGGAAATGGGTTTCACTCACTTTTTGAGAGACACAATCAATCATCAATATGAAATATAATGAAAGATAATAGGAATGAAAGAAGAAATAAGGTTATGTTTTATTGTTACAAGAAATGAAGAGTCCAAGTGAAGGAAGACTTCCACAAGATTTCTTCATTTTTAATCATAAATGTGAGTTGTTGAAGGTAACTAGGGTTACCGCAGGTATGAGTTCTAGCAGGATGAGATTGCAGACCTCATCTAGAGTGGCGAGATCCTGTTTGAGCTTGTTTTGGTATAGTCAACACTTGTCGACTTGGGAATCTTTATATTTATTGAAGAATATAGTTTGAGGGCCTATTTGGTGCTTGGTGGAATTATTTTGTCTTAGACTTTAGGTCTTGGAGGTCTCATGTTAATATGATTATATAAGAAGTGGATTTTTTGTGTTTTATGCAAGTTGTGGGGTTTTTCCTTGGCATGGAGCCTATATCTTGTGTCTATTGTATCTTGTGATCTTCATGTTTATATTGGCAATTGTTTGATGGAGGAAAATGAACACAAAATAAATAATAACAAGGGAAATAATTCACAAATAATTATCAAATTAGGAAAATCAACATTAATCTACAAACTCGCTGATTTTCCAACATAAAGGACATATATATTTTTATAAAATCTCTTATAGCTATATCTCTTTAGCACTTCATTACCAAGCATAATATTTGGAGGGAAATTATACATCAAAAATATGTTACTCTATTTTTTATCATTGAGTGAGTAAGAAGGGACATCAAGGATATTCAAGGGGTGTTTTACACAGCATTTTATCATTGTCCCTGCAATCCCCATCCCGAACATTGGAGGCTCATTTCTGTGACGAAAATAAAGTGTCATGCCTTGCAAAGACCATCATTTCATCCCTTGCCATGAGTAAAACATTCCTTCTGTTGACAACTTCCTGAACAAACCATCAGAAACACCTTTTTTTTCCTTGGCGCTAGTAGACCGTTATGCCCTCACACCGATCGGGAAATTAACACTAGGCCCCGCGCCCAGTGGTGCTCTGTCCCAGTGAGCTACCCACGCCAACCTGTTTATGGAATGCTTTTTAAAAATAGAGGCGAATTTTCCATCATAACAAACTTCGTGGGCGAGTCATCTAGAGTGGTTCGACTGAATAACCACAGCCTTCCTCCTTTGGCCTCTTGTTTCCACCTTTTGGGGAAACCTCCCAAGGGATAAGGCCTCCCTTCCATTATTGTAGGGATCCAAACCTCCTCCTCTCCCTCTATAAATACAACCATCTTCCATTGATGTGCTAGCTAAACTGAACAAGTTGTAGCTGAAACGTCGAAGAGATTTATGTACATTTTATTAGAAAAGATAGAATGTAAGATACCCTCATTGAGAGAGCTTAGACTTGTGTCTTCATCCCGTCCAAATTCCCTGATGATTCATCGAGATGCGCTTTGAATGAACCCCGCTGAAGGAGGATGTGACGTCAAGGCTAGGTTGTAACTCTTTCTTCTATTAATACATATACATGACTATTGTCTGGTTCCCATCTTGCGTTAATGTGTTTTATTTGATGCAATATGCTTAACCTTCCTTGACTGGTTAGTAATTCTGAATGAGATCATTGTTTCATATGATGCTTTTGTTTGCTGATCTTTATGCAGGTATCCAAGCATCGTTGCGGAAGGATTGTGACCCGCCGAGACAGGAATCAAGAGGCCACCACCACAACAACCACGACAATAGTGTTGGACTCCAGGTAGGTTTATCTACCTCATATTTTTCATTTATTAATTAGGAACCTTCACTCTAGCCTATCCCTTTATTACTAGACCCACTCTAGTGCTAGAGGGATCGTCTCTGTCCACAGAGAGGATTTACTTTCATAAAAAAATGGTGACTCTGCTGGGGATTTTCCTTTGTCACTCTTTGAGGTCTTAGTCATTCGACGAGTTTAGTCGAACGACCTTTTCCCTGTTTTTTCCTATGCTTTTCATCAATTACGATCTTTTATTTTTTTCTTGAAGTGGTGAGTCTCGTCTTAGTTAGGAGAAATTATTTGTTTTTTCTTTTTCAGGCATTGGCGCTTTTATTTTTCTGACAGTCGCGATGATTGGTGCTAGTTGTTAGTTAGCAATTTGCGCAAATTGGCCATTGGCGCTAGTTTTCAGTTAGCAAGTCGCGCCACTTGGCGCTAGTTTCACCCACAAAAGTCGTGTCAATTCCAGGGTGTGTGAAAAATTAAGGTTTTTCCCTAATTCCTTCACTAGTGTGTCCTTCCCTTCTGGTCCTTTTCTCTGTATGATTTACATGTTATCCCCTTCACTCAAGTGGGTTTGATTAGCTTGTTGGTTTTTTTTTTGGTTGTTTTTCCTGTTCGGACACACATCCTTACATCCTAGTTTTTTCTAGGACTGTGCATCAATTTCTTGGTTGCATGCTTCGTAGGACATCACCCTGTTGATTTATTCAGTCTCATTTCTTGGTGATCCATCTCTAGTTGATTGCATTTTTCTTTTTGGTTGATTGAGTGTCCAAAGTTCCAAGTGTCTGTCCGAGTTCATTTGGTCCACTTGTTCACTTGTGAGCATAGATTACATTGCTCGTTGTTCATCTGAAAAGTATTATGTCTATCATTGCTTCATGTAAAGGGGAATGAATGCCTTGTTTTGAGCCCACACTTTGGAAGTTCTCTTTTTCTTGAACTCATATGTCTTGTAGCCTTTCAAGGAATATCCTTACAAAGTGTTTAAAACAACGATTGCATTCTTAGTGTTTGTTTGCATCCCTTTTGGATTCATCCTTCCATTAAGGAAATTTGCGTTCATTTAGTTTTCGTCTCAGAGTTTGCTTTTCTTTAAAGTGCATTAGATCACATTGCATTGAAAAGTCATTGTTGAGATTTATCATTGAACTTATATTACATTGTTTAACGATTGAAAACTAAAGGTCACATTGAGTGCATTCTCTTTCATTAAAAGCATTCATTAAGTAGATTCTCATTTCATCGGAAAATGCATTGTGTGCATTCTTATTCTTTCAAAAGAAAAAGGAAATTGTCCATAGATTACAATTACGTAGTTTTCAAAAAAGAGGATTTTGCATAGATTACATTGCATAATTCGTATCGTTGAATGTTTTAGATTACTTTTGGATAGTGAAAGTCATCTAGTTAGGGAAAAGTTTCGTTTGTAGTATTTTGCATAATTGTTTACTACTCTTCCCTTAACTATATAGCATTAATCGAATTGAAAGATTTCTTTTTTCATATAGCTGCATATATGAGATTGTCATATGACATTTGATAGGGCCTTGAAACTGAGACATAATTCAAGATCAACTTTAAAATTTATTCAATCAATATAAGGAAGCATTGGAACCTAACGCAAACATTTTTAGAGGTCTAGGCTAGTGACGTGTTACGACACCATTAAACCTAGTAGTTTCATTCACCACCTGGCTTTAGACAACGCTAGTATTGATCCAGATTTATGTAGGAACGCAACAGAATAAACAAATAAACATAAATACAGAGATGCAGCGGAAATAACACTTCATTTCATTAATATCAACGAACTGAATTTTGCTTACAGACAGAATGGAAATAAAACTAGCTAGGCGCTGGTAGCTATCTCTGAGAAGAGATGTGGCGGCTACAGGCCTCTGAACTGACGACTGAACTCTTGTCGCCGATTTTCCCATCTCCGACGAAAATTCTGTTTGCCCACGCTGTCAATGTGCCGTCAATCTAAACGGAATCAGGAGTTCGGCCGAACTTGATAAAGAAGTTCGGCCAAACTTTATAAAATGTTCAGCCGAACTATTGTCGATAAAAGTTTTCGGCCCTCGATTCTCACAAAAGTGTAACCCAGCTTCATGTTTCCGCCATAATAGTCATATATATGCAAAATTTAGTCGTCATTTGTAGTCACAAATTTATCATTTGCAGTAGTTATTTATTCTTTATATAAATGACTAATTTAGTAGTTTATATTCATTTCATTTACTTTCATTAATAATCATTATAAATGACTAATTTAGTCGTATATTCAATTTAGTTGTGTTCATCGTTAATCAATATAAACTACTATTTTAATGGTTTTAGATTGATTTTATGTTTTCATTATTAATCAACATAAATTAGTTAGTATGATTTTGCGACTAAATTTAAAAAAAATGTCATACAATTTACAAGTTCATCTAATATGAAAACACAAAGTTACATATGTTAATTACAATACCAAATAATATCATGTGTAACTGGAAATAATTCTAACCACAAATTATATTATATAAAATTTCAAGTATTAAAATATGAGTTTCCAACTTAATATTGGTTGGAGTGTAATTTACAGAGAAAATAGTGTTCATCACTTCAAAACGTTACCACTATCTTTCCAAGGAATTGCAAGTGAATTCACCAACTGTGAAAACTTGACCATCAATCATTATCTGTGTGTCTTATGTGGGATATTGGCTCTACGGATACCACTGGACCAATACACTTATCTCTCATTTTCACTCTAGTGTTATTGTTCCCCTCTTTCTTCAATCCTTGCTTCTTACCATCAATACTGATGTTGGGTTAGTGTTATATTCTTTCCATGACTAATCATGGGTAACGGGGGGGTGATAGCCCCTCCTGTATGTTGCGTTGGGTGCAACGTTGGGGGGGTCATAGGGGGGGCGGTAGCCCCCCTGTTGAGGTCCGGGGCAGCGCCCCGGAAAAAAAATTTGGTCCTTATTTTCTGATGGGTGGACCTGCCCATGGTTTTGGGGCATGACAGTTTTCGGCCCCTGGTATTTTGAAGATCTGGTCAAGGGAACTACGGTTATGTTCTAATCCAAGGTTAATGGATTAGGGTTTATGTATGCTTCAACATGTATATATATGTGTTGTAACACTAAAAATCAAGCTGGTCGTCCCAATTTGGGATCCAAGGGAAAATCTCTGTGTTTATCTATTTTATGTTTTATGCTCTCACTACTGTTTATTTTTTGTCTTTCAGATTCATTTGCAGATAATTTTTGTACAGGGTTAAAACCTACATTTGGTATCGGAGCAGTTTCGGCTTCAAGGGGATGCCTTTGCTGCTGAGGGGTTTTTTTCTCAAGCCTGAGGTAGACCTTGTTTAGTGGGAGATCTGCGAGATCGATTATTACGGTGAAAGAAGATGGCGAGCGGTGGGAAGATAGAGATAGAGAAATTTAATGGTCAGAGTTTTGAGTTGTGGAAGCTCAAGATGGAGGATCTGCTGGTGGATAAAGATCAGTGGATCGTGGTACATCTGGGTACTAAACCAACGGAAATGTTAGATGAAGACTTGAAGAAAATGGATTGGAAGGCAAAGAGCACAAGATGGTTGTGTGTCTCAGATTCAGTATTGTTGAATGTATCTAAAGAAGCTATGGCGAAGACCTTGTGGGACAAGCTAGGGATTTTGTACCAATCTAAATCTTTGGTGAATAAATTGTTCCTACGAAAAAAGCTGTATAACCTGAGGATGAAGGATGGAGACTCAGTGACAGAGCATCTGAATGCCTTCAATACTATGGTAATTCAATTGTCATCTGTTGATATTAAAATCTTAGATGAAGAAAAGTGCATCAGTTTGTTGTGTTCTCTACCAGACTCATGGGACAGTATGGTTATTGTAATAGGTATCAATACAACTACCTTGAATTTTGATGATATTGTCTCATCCTTGCTGTCAAAGGAAATGAGACAGAGAAATATGGAGGGTCAGAATGGAGATGCCTTATCTATACGAGGAAGGTCCCAAAATAGAAACAAGAATAAGGTTTTGAGTGGGAGATCTAAATCTCCTTGAAAGTTTGTAAAGGTGTGTTGGAAATGCGGAAAGGAAGGGAACTACAAAAAGGACTGCAGATCTAAGGCTCCTGAGAAAGGAAAGGGGTCTGATGATGCTCCTTATGCAGAGGAAAAAACCACCTGGGATGAAGGTGGGGAGGTGTATTTGGCTTCTTCTTCAAATACACATGTCGATCAAGAGTCATGGTTGATTGAATCAGGTGCATCTTTTCACATCACTCCCCATAGGAAGTGGTTCTGCGAGTATGAGAAATATGATGGCAGTGATTTCCTCCTAGGGGATGATAGGAAGGCCAAAATCATTGGACGTGGAAAATTCAGGCTGAAGTTACAAGGTGGAAGGATTAAAACACTTCCTAGTGTTCTTCACATTCCTACATTGGCCAGAAATCTGATTTCTGTAAGCAAGATGGATGATGCAGGTGTAAAAACAGTGTTCGAGAAAGATACCTATAAGATGGTTCGCGGAGCACTGGTATTAATGCGGGGAGTTTGGATTGGAACTCTGTACAAGCTACAAGGTAGCATTGTTATTGATGGGTTTAAAAGTTCTGTGCTTCCTAAAAGTGGAGCGGAAAGCCTAGCGGTCTCTGGAGAAAAGACCATGCTATGGCATCAAAGGCTTGGACATATTGGAGAGAAGGGCCTTCGGATACTGCATGGAAATGATATGGTAGAAGGTATGTCCAAAATCTCTCTGGATTTCTATTTTTGTGAACGTTGTGTGTATGGGAAGAAGAATCGGGTGAGTTTTCCTTCTAGTGCTAAGAGGGCAAAGAAGATATTAGAGCTTGTGCATAGTGATGTGTTTGGACCTTTGTTGTTTCGATCACTGGGTAAGTCTGTGTACTATGTTTCATTCATAGATGACTTCTCAAGGAATACATGGATATATTTCTTGAGGAATAAATCTGAAGTCTTTGACAGGTTTAAAGAATTTAAGGCTCTGGTGGAAAACCAGACAAAGAAGAAGATAAAGGTGCTAAGGACAGATAATGGTGGGGAGTTCTGCAAGAAGGAATTTGAAGATTTTTGTAAGAAGTGTGGTATAGCATGGCAGAAGACTACTCCATACACCCCTCAGCAAAACGGAGTTTCAGAAAGAATGAACAAAACGTTGATCGAAGAGGCAAGAAGCATGCTCAGTGGTACTGGGTTAGGACAATAATTCTGGGCAGAGGCAGTGGAGACTTCATGTTACTTGGTTAATAGATCACCTTCATCAGTGTTGGAGGATAAGACTCCACATGAGGTATGGACTGGTAAGAAACCCTCTCTTTCACATATGAGGGTATTTGGATGTGATGCATATGTACATGTTTCAAAGGAGAAAAGGAGCAAGTTGGATAATAGATCTGAAAGGTGCATCTTTATTGGGTATAAGGATGGTTTTAAAGGGTTACAAGCTTTGGAACCCGGAAACAAGGAAGTTTGTGTACAGCTGAGATGTTGTGTTTAGAGAGGTGAAAGATATTGTTAAACATGAAGTCCTACCAAAGGAACCTGAGAAGATAGAGTTTGAGCCAAAGGAGGATGAATCAGACTCTACACCATAAGAAGACTCAGAAGAAGAAGAGCCACAAACTCTAGCTGTGAGAAGATTAGTTCGAGAAAGAAGACAACCAGAAAGGTATAGTCCATCTGCTTTCTATTCAAATTTTTCTTTAATTATAACTGATGATGATCCCAGAACCGTCAGGGAGGCAATAGATTCAGAGGATGGAAAACTCTGGAAGGAGGCCATGGTTGATGAAATGGCATCATTGCATAAAAATGAGGCATGGGATCTGGTGGAATTGCCGACTAGAAGGAAGCCCATCGGGAGAAAATGGGTGTTTAAGAAGAAGATGAATGTAGAAGGAAAGGTGGATAAATACAAAGCTCAGTTGGTAGCAAAAGGTTATTCCCAGGTGCCAGGAATTGATTTTGGTGATTATTTTCTCCTGTTGCCAAAGTTACTTCTATTAGATTACTTTTATCTGTTGCTGCTGCATTTGATTTTGAGGTAGAATAGATGGATGTGAAGAAAACATTTCTTCACGGGGATCTGGAAGAGGAGATCTACATGAAACAACCTGAAGGCTTTATGGTGAAGGGGAAGAAAGAGCTGGTATGCAGGTTAAGGAATTCTCTGTATGGGTTAAAACAGTCACCAAGGATGTGGTATCAAAAATTTGATACCTATATACAGGGACTTGGCTTCACCAGAAGTAAGGAGGATCATTGTGTTTATTTTAAATTAATTGGTGACCATGTTATTTATTTGGTCTTGTATATGGATGATATGTTGTTGATTGGAAATGACAAAGAAATTATCCAAGATTTGAATACCCAATTGTTCTCCAAATTCGACATGAAGGATCTTGGTGCTGCAAATTATATTGTGGGCATGGAAATTAAGAGAGATCGGGCAAAGAGGAAGCTCTGGTTAAACCAAAGGAAGTATGTCAAGACTATATTGCAGAGGTTCAATATGCAGGATAGTAAACCGGTGAATTTTATGATTCCTGTAGGTACAAAGCTGTCTGCTGAACAATGTCCCAAAACACAAGAAGAATAGGAGGATATGTCCTGTGTTCCTTATGCAAGTGCAGTGGGTAGCCTAGTGTATGCAATGCTATATACTAGACCATACATCGCACATGCAGTGGGAATATTGAGCAGGTTTATGTCAAACCCAGGGAAGGAGCATTGGACAATAGTGAAGTGGGTTTTCAGATATTTGCGTGGCACTAGTGATTATGGCTTGTGCTACTAGGGAATACTAGGATTGGAAAGAGTGTTGGAAATTTGTGGTTTTGTTGATGCATACTGGGCTGGAGATCTAGACCAAAGAAGATCTACAAGTGGGTATGTGTTTAGCCTATTTGGAGGTGCAGTGAGTTGGATGAGTAAAAGACAGTCTGTAGTGGCTCTTTCAACTACAAAGGCAGAATACATGGCAGCCACCCATGCAAGCAAGGAAGAAGTTTGGTTGTAGAGATTATGTTCAAGTATGGAGTTGGTGCAGCAAGGCATAAGGATAGACTGTGATAGCCAAAGTGCAATTTTCTTGGCTAATAACCCTGCTTATCATTCAAAGAAAAAGCACATTGATATTCAATATCACTTTGTGAGATATATGGTTGAAGCTAAAAGAGTGTTGCTGGTAAAGATGGACACTTTGAAGAATGTTGCAGATGCATTGAAAAATTATGTGAGCACTTAGAAGTTCTCTTGGTGTAGAGAAACAATGGGTGTTGCAGAGCTACGCTAATGACTCAGCGCTCGTGTGGCCCCCTGCATAAAGAAAACAACAAGTGGGAGAATGTAGGGTTTGTGTTATATTCTTTCCACGACTAATCACGTGCAGGGGGGTAACAAGGGGGGTGATAGCCCCCCCTGTCAGGGTCTAGGGCAGTGCCCTAGAAAAAAAATTTGGTCCTTATTTTCACATGGGCGGACTCGCCCATGGTTTTGTGCATGGGTTTGCACATGGTTTTGGGGCATGATGGTTTTCAACCCTTGGTATTTTGTAGATCTGGTCAAGGGAACTACGGTTATGTTCTAATCCAGGGTTAATGGATTGGGGTTTATGTATGCTTCGACATGTATATATATGTGTTGTAACACTAAAAGGAATATAATGAAAAATAAAGCTGGTCATCCCGATTTGGGATCCAGGGGAAAATCTTTGCATTTATCTGTTTTATGTTTTATGCTCTCGCTACTGTTTATTTATGTATTTAAGATTCGTTTGCAGATAATTTTTGTACAGGGTTAAAACCTACAACTGAGTCCATCTTCTACAAAAAGAAAACAAAAAAGGTTATAATGCAGAGTATAAGACATGAAATTAAATGAAAACTAGAATATAAACTGAAATAAACTATAAAGGATTTATATGATATATACCTCAACATCACCAATATTGTTAATGTCATTTTTCCGCATAAAAGCAAGAAACTCGAACAATTTTTCTTTAGTTGGGAAATAGTGGCCACTATGGGCCAGATGACCTGTATAAACAAAGAAACTAAAATGTCACAAATAAACACAGCAGAGCTAGAAATTTCTAATAAGAATGTCTCATGCTCCACTTTTACATTTGTATCGTTTCCTCTAATTATCTCTAATAAGAAGTGACACTTCAACAATAAAACTAGTTAGTAGAAATCTAATGGGTGGGGAAAAGTATTGTTGACACAAGATTACAACAAGAAACTAAAAAAGAATAAGACAAGACTTTGTAAATTGTAATACGAACGAGGAATATAGCTTCAATATAGTAATATTCAATTATCAACGTACTATTGCAAGGGAAAAGGAATCCAATTCACATAAGCCAACAAATTATGTATGCCCCTTGTTTTCCCTGTAATTAATTGAGAAAGATTAGCACATGAAATTTCCATTTAGAATCTCTAAAATGGTTCTATAAATATTCAAAGAAAACTTAATGTTACTCATTCATTTTTATCTGATGAACGGAAAACTGAATATGCTAACTTGTTTTTGAGCTCGAGAATTCTGTAATTCATCGTGTCCAAAATCATTGTTTATTGTCATGACTGTTTTTTTTAAATGACCAGGAAATGGGCTTATGTTTTATCAAAAAACATATTTTTTAGAATATATTCCATTTTTCTAATTCAAAGCTACATTTCCTTCCAGTATATGACGCTCAAACAAACTATAATCATTTTCCTTTAACAAGTCGTTGTTGTAATATACTACTAAACAGACAACTACGTAATTAAGTTATTAGTGGTGGAATAGTAATAAATCAAAAATACAAGCAAGAAATAACACCACCATGTCCTAGACATGCCAAGTCTTTATCCTCTTGATTGGAAATATTACTTCATGAAACCAACATATTTGAAAAATAGAACTTTTCTAAAACTAACCAATGCCAGTGTATCCACCAACATTGACATTTCTATTGGCATGCCCTCAAAATGTGTGGAAGTATAAAACAAGTGTAGTGCTCTTTCCTATAAGGTTAAAGTTTAGCAATGGAATATGTTGTCCCTTAGTCTAATCAGGTTTTTAACTTGCCTTTGATATTTTAGTCTAATCAGGTTTTAACTTGCCGTTATAACTTGTTGACACTAAAAATGTTCATTGTGGAGATTCCAAAAACAGAAATTCTAAACTCTCACCACAGAAATCTACAAACTACAATTGCCTTTGATAACTTAGGGAGAATAGGAATCCAATATAGAACAATGATAGAAAGCTTTTATTCACTCACGCTTACCTAGATCCTAAACAAGCATTAAAGCATTATACAAATCCAAGAATGTCTCACATTCCACCAGGAAGCAAAATTTCTAGATTTTGATTGTAACCCTTAAGGCTTTCTCAAATTTGTAAACAAGTAACATCATAAATATTTTTTCGTAGTTATCAAACCTTCTTCTGTGTGGATCTTTAGAAAATATGTGCATACAGATATCACAAGTGTAACTAATTTCTCCTTTTCCTTAAAGTAATATAAGTGGAATTTAAAAAATAAAAGGAAGCCTACAAGAGAGGAATGCCACAAATGTAGATATATTGTAGTACATAAAATCCAAAATATAATGAAGTTAATTAATGGAGTAATTGATGGAGAAATAAATGGGGTCATTGGTGGTTGTTTGTATCCTAAACATGCGAGTTACAATTAGATTTTTACTAATACATTGTGATACATTCCCACTTGCCACTTGTCACCTTTTATTACTCTCACCTCTTCCTCCTTGCTTACAAGGAATTGTTCCCTAAATTAGAAAAATGGAAACCAGTAATTCCTTAAAAATCCTAGAATATCATTTGATCTAGTGACAAGACTATCCACCTCTTAAATCATATCTAGAACCTTTGATAGCCTTTCATCAGTATTGTTACTGTGTGCATCCCTAAGGAAATTTACAAACTCCTCAAGAAAAACTGGCAACACTCTAATCAAAATATCTCTAGTATTAAATCATGTCTGGGCTTCATAGAATTGCATTACAGTAGCTATTTCCTTTCTATATGAGTGAAGAAACACAAACAATAGAGCCTTGTGACACCATTCGAACCAAAAAACTGGAAAAATTGTATTCAACTATGTTTCCAATTGATGCAAAGTAGATAATGCATGGAAATTTTGTTGTTTTAAAACTACAAGCTTTGGAAGAACCACAGGGACCATCTCTTGAACAATATCTACACTTGGTATACCCAAAATGACCTCCTCAAATTCAATTCTCATAACTAGGTGTGTGACAAACCTTTCTTTCAAGTATTCAAATAGCTCATCTCTAATTCCACCAAACTTGAAAAGGATTGATCTGATTCCTCCCTTATATTTAAAACTAGCAGATTTATGTATTAACCTAGCAGTTGTTTCTCTTGCCCAACTATTTGAATTTTTAAGCTGATCAATCAATAAATAAAATGAGAAAAAAAAAATATCCATGGACATCAACCATTTTCATAATTTCCAACAAAGTCTCAAATACATCTAGATCTTCAGTGGCTTCCAAAGCATGTTTCAATATTCCAATCATATTTTATTCTTCTTTTTTGATACATGTGTCATCATCTTCAAAAAAAATATCCATTACATTATTCTCAATGAAGTAACAAATTTTCAAAAAAAATTATCTCCTCACAACCTTCTTCTCATAAAGTGGAAGTATATCCAAGTATTTTATCCATAAATGTTTTGTTTCGAGAAGGCCACTTTTGATTGCATCAAAGAGAAGATGATAAATTTTTCCCACATCAGCAACACAAACTTGCTCTAATGATTCACTAAAAAGAAGTCGAGAAAAGAAAGACTGACAAATACTGAAAGAAAACTCTAACAATTGTATGATTAAGAACGTATTTGATTTATATGTCATATAAAGTTACATTAAGGTCACTTTTCCCTGAGTTAGCTGAAATTTGTTTATCACACTAAGCACAAAAGAATCTTGATATAAGAACATCTGTGTTTCCCAAATTCACTTCCAAACCAACATTTTTGTGGATTTGACACGGAAAGTTGGTTGCATAATAAGTTGCTAAAGGAGTAGAATATAAACATGCAATGTATCCAATATCATGAGCTAAAATTTCACGAACTTTGTCAGACTTGTCTTCAAAAAATACCTCCAATCTTCTACACATGGTTGTAATAACATCATAGCTAGAATTGAATGCAAGAATTGGCATAGATGCAACATCTTCAGCTTGGACCTCAAAAATCTAATCCTGCAATGCTAAGTCCAAAACCTCAAAAAAAAATTCACTCATTACTTTGATCCCTACCTTAGGCAACATACTCATAATTTTGCACTTTGTCTTCTTGATGATATCAAATTTGATGTCAATATCAGAAAATAACCATGGAAGTTTTAAAATTGATAAAATTGTTTTTGTGTTCACAAATATTTCTCTGTTGGTTGTATTTTGAAACTTCTAAGAAAAAACACTTAGCATTGACCCTCTCTTTAGATGTACATTCAAAAATGCATCTAGGGAATATGGCATATAAATTATGAAGGAAAGCACCCATGGTCAAATAATAAATAATGGTCCATTGAATGCACAAGATTCTTGATAGGAATTATTTCTAGGTCTAGTGATGATGATGCTAAATGTATAAAGTCAAACCAAGGCCTTTGTAATGTAATGTCTCCTTAAGCAAGTAAAATACAAGATGTAGACATGAACGATGAGGTAATAAGGCCTTCTACTTAAAGCCTTGTTTCGACAAGGCATTTATTCAGCAATTTCAACATCCAAGAGGCAAATGGTTGCTAGTTTACCTCTCGTGTAACATCAATTAGAATACCCACACTGTATGGCGACTTTGAGAAAGTAGGAAGGTCACAAAAAGGTGTTCAAGAGCTGTAGATATAAAATTCAGTAAAGGACATGTCAAAGCAATAGAAAAAGCAGTAGAAACAGTGAATCTCGATTCAGTTGCGTAAAATGATGCAACAGATAATAGGTATGCCACAGGATAATTAAATAAAGTCCATTTTCTTGAATAGTATTTCATGACCAACCTGGCTGCTAAGGAAGCATGTCTGGTTTCCCAGGTGTAAAATAAATCCCTCTCAAAATTGAGAAGTGTGACTCCTTCACCCAGAACATAGAATGGTCCACTAGATAAGTAAGTCATTGGCCTAAATGGACAAGATAAATAAGTTTCCACGCGTTGCGAAAAGAGAGTTTTGGAAAGTTTTTGGAAATTTTCTATAGATAAAACTAACTCTCAAGCATGGCAGGAGAAGATTGATGCACATCTTCTAGAGCCTAATGAGTTCTGACAAAAAGAACTAAATAAAATTTCATGAAAAAATTCAAAGTAAAAAAAATAAAAGCAAGACAAAGTTCATGTAGGCTAAGAAATCCAAAACAACATGAATAAGCCCCATACTACTTTGACTTCATCAAATGTGGAAATTAAAATAATTTACGTGGGATTTTTTCTAGATAAACACATCATTGCTTACAAATCAACAAACTTATACAACCTATAGCAAATATATGAGAACAATTTGATGTTTTTTTACACACTTGAAGAGGCCAAGCCACTAGTGAATAGATGATAATTGCCAACAAACTATACGTAGAATTTAGAAAATATAAGGTAACATGAAATATAGTAGCAGTCGCACATGTATTCAGAGTGTCGCGTGATCAATTTTTCTACCTATGTGAAGAATATACAACTTTCTCTCAAATCTATTTCAGTGTGTTCAAGTCTCACTTGCATCTCCAACAATAATTCAAACACCTTTTCCAAATCTGTTGATCAAGGAAAACAATTGATATGTTGGCTAGACATATGATTATAAGGCACTCACAATTTCAACAAATATTTTAAGGTTCATTACCCCTTTGAGGAATATGCTCGTTAATGGGGAGGACACCTTATATGAGAGGAAGTCACATTGCACACATTTCCAAGATATTATGATGAGGATACCCACTCATTGATAATTACTTCGTCTTCTCCTTTGTAGATTGTACTTCTACCATGGAATTTTCCAAATGGCGCCTTATGCATTGAATATTGATGGAAAGTTCTACTCGTGATGCCACAAGTACCACTTTATTGGAGTTTTGCATGGTATTTGTGTAGTCATTCAAGGTTTGAAGAAGGAATCCACTTTGGAGGAGGCCACACATGCTTCTAAGAAGGATTCATTCATTGTTCATGAAGGTAGATACATGGTCAACCACTTGGAGGAGGAACCTTACTTTGTGGTGCCATTTTTGGAGGATTGTTGCAAAACCAACTCCATTATCATGTTATCATTGACTTGTATCATGGAGCTGGATTATTGAGAGCATTATTGTAGTCTTTTCCTAAATTATTTTCATGATTTTTCTTGGAGTAGAAAGGGGATCTCAAAGTCCTATTGCTATCTTTAGTATAGAGTTGTTGAGGAGGTTTGAATGGTAATATTTTATTGTATTCCTTGCACGGAATATTGAAACTAGGAAAAGGTTGCAGTAATAGTTGTGAGCATGCTTACAGTGCTCCAGTTACAAAAAATGACACTATGGATGCTAAAAATAAGTGGTCGCCACAAAATTTCAAGGGTTGGGAATAGCACTAGCCATTCGAAAATGCAAGAAGGAGATACAAACATTGAAGATCATTTTCCAAAACATTCAATAGGTGAAAAGATAAAGCTTCCTGGACAATACAATTTAAAAAATTTGATGTAATATTTGGTAGGGGCTGGCATGCATTAGATGTCCCCTTATTTGTTCCAACTGATCAATCAATGGTTGCAATCACAGCCTTAGTGCTTGTCAAGAATTTATGTACTCTAAAGTTGTTATCCTTGTTACTTGGTAGAATGCCTTTCATTCACATTGTAGATGGGAGCCTTTTGAAGGAAAGGGAGATTCATATTTTGTGCGCTTATTGTTTTTTCAAAAATAAAATCTTTGCAGAATTCCAGCACAGACTCTGAAGTGTGTGGTATATGAATTGAGTAGATAGTGCTACTTAATAGGGAAAATTTATGAGCTAGTGTAGTCTAGTATTTGAAGATGCCTCATACAGTTTGTCGAAGCATTAAGGGAATTTTGAGGTCTAAAATGGGCCTCCTAAGGAAATTATAAAATAATAGCGGAAAAAATCAAATAAGATTTGATGACATCATCAAATTTTAGAGGGAAAAATGAAAAAACTACTTTTTCAATTTATATTTTCAACTTATCTCCCAATTTATCACGGTTTGAGTACTTGTTGATGCGAATAATTATCCAATGATTTCATGCTGCATACTGATGAATATTATAAAATGAGAAATACATAAAAAAACGTGATTACAATCATGTTTTTAATGTATTTCTCATTTTTCGTGTAGAAGAGTTCATAGAAAGTATGCAACATGGGTACTCCATGGATGAGGAATTGCATCCAACAAGTACTCCCGCTCGAAATTTGAGTAAAAATTTTGGGAGATAAGTTTAAAATACGAGTTGAAAAAGTAGTTTTATTATTTTATTATTTTTTAATATTTTTACTTTTTTACTCCAAAAATGGTGAATCATCCATTATGGATGACATCATGGAGGCCCATTTTAGACCTCAAAATTCCCCTAATGAAGGTTGTCAGCGACTATGGTCTTTTACTAGATGATTGACTACTCCTGTACATCCAAAAGTTTTTCATAATCACTCCAGGTTTGGTTTTCTCTTTTACTAGTTGATTGACTACCCCTTTACATCCCAAAGTTTTTTTATTTAATAATTCCAGCAAGTAACTAGATCTAATCTGTTTGCTTAGATAGCTACTTTTAGGATAACTTAACATCCCAGTTGTATCTTTATTCAGTAGATTTGTAATATGATAGGTGGTAAATTTCCAGGATGGTGGCTTCAAAGAAATTTTAACACATCTATCAAATTGGACATTTTGATAACATGCATTTTCATTGGTTTTCATGACTTCCACTAATATTCCATTGCTCATTTTGTTGGTTAACTACAGGATGGCTAGAAGCTGATGGCTTTAGAGCACTTACATGTCTTAATTTTTAAATTCTATAATTTAAGTGTCAACAAAAGCCAACTTAATATTTAGTATTTCCCAAGACACATGCCTAAAATTGGGCATGGTAAAATTCATGAGTTCAGATCCTTTGGCATAATTTCAATTCTTGAAACAATTATTCTGCTTGAATCCTATGAATAACTACAAAATGGAAATTCCTACATCATATAAATAGTATTATGCATACATGATATTGTTTACCATGTGCATATCATGAGTCCTTTAATGATTATCTGTAGCCATTTTCACATAGATACTAATAGAGAAAACAATTTCACATAGCATTCACGGCACTGCTTTCAATAATTGGAAATTTCTGCAATTAAATGAGGTATTCCACACTATTATTGTCTGGAAATTTAAAGGTCAACAATATATATTTAAGATAGTAGAGAAATAATGTTCCCAAAAATTAAAAATGTCTAGTTCATCTAGAGAGGAAAAAAGTATAAGAGAAGCCTCAACACATTTCTGCAAATTACAATACTGAAATTAGTATGAACGTACCTCAGTCCCAGCTTTTAGCTCAAGTATCTTCTTTTCCATAGCCCCAGCTACTACTCTTCGAATTGTTTCCCGTGCTAAAGACCTGCCACCTCCTTTCATTTTATAGAAATGCAGTTATAACACATAAATCACTAAGTTGTATCTTCAAAAGCAAGAAGCATTTAGAGAGAGGCATACTACTTAGCAAATAGCCATGCTTAAGCATACCTGAACTAGATGAACACCATATTTGAATTCATATGTGGCATCTGCATGATATGGGCGATAGCGTAATGAAATTTCACTGTAATCTTGTCAAGTTGAGTAAAATGCAATCAAGAAAGAGTGGATTTGGAATTTCAAAAGCTCGTGTGCTATAAACAACTATCTCAATTAATTTGTAAAACACAATGCCAAATGTATCACACAATCCTGTTATCTATTCAGAGTATAAACTCCGTAGCCAAGCACTCACGATTTTAGTAGACATAATCATTATAGACTGAAATGTCCCCGAGATATTTTATGATTTATCCAATTACTTATCACATACTATTACTATAATGACATATGCTTAAAATTACCAGGACCACATATTATTCTTAGAGGTCATAATCATGTTTAAAATTCATCTATTGTTATACAACTTTCTTCATGACGAAATTTGTCATTATGAAAAAGTCACTTCCAGGTTATATAGTACCATGATTCTGAGCTCCTTTGCTAACTAGCCACAACAAATATTGTTTCAAATCATAAGGTATTTCTGCCTCTCATTTTCTTTAAGGATCAAGAATGTTTGATTCATAGTCAATCTTTAATAAGGGTGTTTCCATTATAGACTTACACAATATTCATTCTCTTATTGTAATAGTAAACATGATGCCTGAAAGTGTTGTTATCACTACTTTGCATGTTTCCCTTTTCAGAATCAAATGATCTGCTTCAGACACCCTACAAATTATGAAGGATAGGTCCTTGACTATATCATGACGGTCATGATGGGTTTTGAATGTTGTTCAATATCTTAGATTTTTCTACCTTTTATAGGACGAATTTCCTATAATGTGAAAAAATGTAAAACTTCTATTCTTGAAAGGATCTATGAATTTGATGTCGCTAACCTAACCTGTACCCAGCCTTACACTATCTCAACTGTCGCAATAAATTCATTCTACCATCCAATGAAGAAATTGATGATAATGAAGGTTTTACTTTTGTAGGTGACAACAAACTTACTTCAACTGATGACAATTCCTTCAAATGAGAAAAGACAAAAATCAAACTAAGTTGATGTACCTTTGATGTCCTGAAGATGTATGTTCTCTGCCTTGTCATTATGAAGATAAAATTTTTAGAGATGTCACAATAGGTCACTGTTCACAATTCAAGTCCTTGGAGAGCTAATATTTGAGATGGTATTACTAGGAACTGAGTCTTGATCAAGACTTCTGTTGTAAACCCTTGGACTAGAGAAGTCTTCTTGCAAGTTTGAACTCATTCTACATCAAATGTATACTTATACAACTAGCCTTTCAAATAGTAAAATATTCATGCATGAAACTTAAGGGATTTACGCCAATGACACTTTTGTTCTTTAGGCCCTAGTTTTGATAATAAATATTTATCATACTTATGTTTAATAGTCTTGTTCAGAGAGTAGAGGAGAGGCCACAAATTTCCAGCAACTTCTTATGACAACCTTAAACAAAAAAAAACTGTAATTTGGTTTATAACTTTAAATCAAATATAAGAGAATTCAGTCCAGATAAATCTCGGTCTGTATTGAGGTTGTTTCAAGTGAAAAATCTACAAGACAGATCATTTTGTTCTAGGGCAGAAGAGAGTGATTAAAGAAATACTCAAACTCAGATAGAAGAACCTTTGTACCTAGATCTGTAATCTTCCATTAAAACTCAGATAAGAATCGCTTGCAATCTTTGAAACTTGGATCAACATGAGCTAAATTCATTCTTGAAACTCTGACAAGCATGAAGTCTCATCAACGTATAGTTATGACTCATATAGCCAAGTGTCAAATATTTGTCAAGAAATTCTTGTAGATTGGGCCCTTAAAGTCTTTAATACACCTTCATGTATCCAACGAATCCCACACCACAATAGGGCTATTACTTCCCCAAAGGTCGAAATATTTCAGAGCATATCCACTTGAAGTGTCAGGCATATAAAATGAACAATCCAAGATCAAAGAAAACCTTTTGTCCTTAAGGAGGTCTGAATGACTGCCTCAGGACCGTGGGAAAGTTTAGCATTTCATTCTTAAACTGGTACTACAACAATAATCCTTGTTTTTCAGAGTATAAGAATCAAGTCAATACTAGGGCTCTTGTTTGATTAGGCCAGACTTCGATGTACTCAATTCCTGTTAAAAATTTCAAGCTGCCTCTTATTCTGAAATACAAGTAACTGCTAGACTCCTATTCAAAATCATGTCACTATGAAACCTCAACATTTAATTAAAAAATTCATAGTCAATGTAAGGATCTCAGAGGAAAAATATCTCCTGTCATATCCCTCATTTTAGCTACATACCTAATGAGTCATGCCTTTCAAGGTATAATATCTCACTTCTCAGTTGTATTTCAATCTCTTATTGCTTGGGCTTTTCCTCACATGTGCTCTAATATACATGGATTGCAATTATAAAATACACTATGGAAATTAGGTACCAAGCCACAAGGCTTAAATGTGTCAAGAACTAAACCTTTAATGCTTAATAGTAACATTGCACTACTACCAATGCCTTGAAGGAGCTACACTTCTACTATATTTCACCGTCAATACCTCTACTAGATGCATCCATCATACCCAGTTCGTTTGATATATAGTTGAGCAGTGCTCAGGTGCAGCCAGACATCTTTTGCATTGAATATTGATGGAAATTTCTACTCATGATGCCACAAGTGCCACTTTATTGGATTTTTGCATGGTATTTGTGAATTCATTCAAGGTTTGAAGAAGGAATTCACTTTGGAGGAGGCCACACATGCTTCTAAGGAGGATTCATTCATTGTTCGTGAAGGTAGATACCTGGTCAACCACCTGGAGGAACCTTACTTTGTGGTGCCATTTTTGGAGGATAGTTGCAAAACCAACTCCATTATCATGTTATCGTTGACATGTATCATGGAGTTGGTTGATTGAGAGCATTATTGTAGTATTTTTCTAAAATATTTTCATGATTTTTTGTGGAGTAGAAAGGGGATCTCAACATCCTATTGCTATCTTTAGAATAGAGTTGTTGAGGTGATGTAGAAAAACAAATTCTTACTTTAATGTTTAGTATAGAAAAATAATTAAATTTTACTAAGTCCCAAATAGGTTCACCCTCCACATATGGTGGAACTTTTTGTTCCTTATCTCTTAGTGTGAAACTCTTATTTCCATGCCATTATAAAATGTAGAAACAATGATCATTATTGCAAGCTCTACAAGTTACAATTACCTTTGTAACTTCATTATTTAACTATGCAAATATCATCCCATTGCAAAAGTCAATGTAAGCACTAAGGAAGTCATTGCTTTATGTAACAATGTGAAACTAACAAAGTTCACTGCATTACCAAACATGTAATAATGCATCTGGAAGAAAATGCTGCAGTCTCGAAGTTGTTGCTAATACGAGCCATGACACCAGAGATCAAAGAAATTGCAACCAAGTAATACGATGTCAAAGCTGACTGTGTATATAAGTTGGAAGGCACTATATATATATATATATATATATATATATATATATATATATATATCTGTTAACACAATACCAAACGCTGGCCTTACACCATACTCTCATAGGGACTGTGTTTAATATTTCATGTAGTCTCGTAAGAAATTGAACCATGCATACTAGAATGCAGTGTCCAGACCACGTTTCTCACAGTGACTGCGTCTAAAAAAATCTACGGTTTTTTCATTTGGTAACCATACCAACTTACCATGACAGCCTTTCACTTACGTTGTTATCTTCAAATCTTGATTCAAACAAGACTATGCTTCTATTCCCTTTGCGCACTCCATTGCAAGGTGTTAAGTCCGCAATCTCATTTCTAGACTACTTACACAACATAACATACCGGCCACACACTTATGCATACACAGTGACTATGTTTTAAAACAAAAATCGAACCATACATTTCAAGTACTAACGCATTATTGAATCCCATTCACGCTAGCTGCATATTACATCTCCGCAATGAACTCATCTCCTGCAATTTCCATACTAATCTATCGCATATCAATATATTGCTACCAATTTAAACAAAAACAAAAAAATGAAACATGGGATTATCAAAAACATAGATATATTGATTCGCAAGGAAAATATGTCTTTAGTTGCCCTTTGCGTTTGCAGACTTCATACTGGCACTCTTGGTTTTTCCTCCCTACTTCCCTATTATTTATACTTGAAATATGAAACTATTCCTCTTAGAATAGATTTATTCTCGAACTTTCCCAACAAATCAATACCTCCTTATTTTTAAGTTCTTATCCCTATTTTGACTCTATTTCCACACAGGGAAAGAAACCAATTCCTAATTTTATTCCTAATTAATTAAAAATACAAAAAAAACTAACTATTCTCATAAATAAATAATAATAATAATAATAATAAAATAAAATACTAGTACTAATGTTTATTTCTTTTGGATTAGCCACAACATGTGAACAAAACATCACATTGTTGGCTAAGTCTAGAAGCTCCTGCATCAGACTCTCGGGGAAGAAAATTGATCTTGTAATGCTTCGAAATCTACTCCCAACTTCTGTAGCTCTATTGTAGTCATCCAAATGGTGTCTTCCACTGGTTGTATTTTCCATTTCACTAAATATTGATAATAGGTTTGGCTCCTGGTTTTCTTTGATACTCTCTTCTCCAAAATGGCCTCGACTTCCCTCTTTCCTGTTTTGGGCATCTGCTCTTCCCAATTTACTGTCAGGTTTTCTTCTGCTATGGTGTCCCCTTGTGGTTCTTCTTCTGGTTCTCGGTATAGATACAAATCTGCAACATTGAAGATTGGCGATATTCCAATTCCTGTTGGCAATTTAACTTCATATGCATTTGAAGAAAATTTCTTTACAATTTTACATGGCCCTATCTTCTTTGGTTTTAATTTATTATAAGTTTTAACATGAAATATTTATTTTCTTAAATATACCATGAACAAGTCACCCACTTGGAATTCCTTTTCTCGCCTCCTCATATCTGCTCTTTGCTTGTATTTGCTATTGATTTCCTGCAATATATTTTTGACATCTTCATGTAGTTCCTGCATCTGTTCTGCAAAATCTTCAGCCTTTGCGCTCCTTACCTCTTATTTTCCAAGATCTCCAAGTTCATACACACCTCTTGGATGCATTCCAAAAACAATCTGGAATGGACTCATACCAGTACTTTGATTTGGGGTGTCATTGTGAGAAAACTCAGCCTGAGCAAGAGCTAAATCCCAATGTTTAGGATTTTTATACACCAAGCTTCTTAATATGTTTCCCAGACTTCTATTCACTACCTCGGTCTGTCCATCCATTTGAGGAAGATATGTTGAACTGAAACTAAGGTTGGTACCTATTTTCTTCCAAAGAGTTCTCCATAAATTTCCCACAAACTTGGTATCCATGTCAGACACAATTCTTACAGGTAATCCATGTAATCTTACAACTTCTGAAAAAAACAGATTAGCAATATGTGTTGCATCACTTGTTTTCTTGGATGCAATAAAATAGGCATTTTAGAAAATCTATCCACAACAACATAAATGGAGTCATGACCCCTTTGATTTTTTGGCAAACCCAAAACAAAATCCATACTAACTACATCCCATGGTCGGTCGGGTATTGGTAATGGCTGATACAATCATGTATTCTGGCTTTTCCCCTTAGCATGCTGACAAACCCTACATTTTTCCACAAACCGTTTAGCATCAGTTTTCATTTTTGGCCAGTAATAAAAATTATTTACCTGAGAAAAGGTTTTGTCCTGTCTAAAATGTCTGGATAGGCCTCCACTATGCTTCTCCTTAATTATGTTTTCCCTCATAGAACATTTAGGGATACATAATTTATTACTTCTAAATAGTAATCCCCCTTGGATAAGAGAATCCAACCACTGGTTTTTGTGATGGACTGCTAGATTTTCTACAGTGGCATCAATTTATTTAAACTCTGCATCATCTTTATACATGTCAACCATCTCCTCGAATCCTACAACACCAAATTGTAATTCCTGCATAATTAAGTTCACCCTGCTCAAAGCATCAGCAACTTTGTTCAATTTTCCACTTGTATATTTGATTACAAAAGTGAAACTCTACAAATATTCTACCCATTTGGCATGTTTTTTATTCAATTTTGGTTGGTTGTTTATAAACTGTAATGCATGATTATCAGAATATAACACAAACTCTTTTGGCAACAAATAATGTCTCCATTTTTTTAAAGCCTGTACAAAAGCATAAAATTCCTTGTCATAAGATGAATATTTCTTCTTTTCTTTATTTAGTTTTTCACTAAAGTATGCTATTCGTTTCTGATCTTGACTCAAAAATGCTCCAATCACAATTCTACAAGCATCAGTTTCAACCTGGAAAAATTTCTCAAAATTTGGTAAAGCTAGAACTGGTTTTTCAGTAATTGTTTTCTTTAGCAATTTAAAGTCTTGATCTGCTGCTTCTGTCGATTTGAATGGCTGATTAGTTTCTCTGATTGTTTCAATAATGGGTGCACAAATCTGACTAAAGCTTCGGATAAATTTTTAGTAGAAACCTGCAAGGCCATGGAAGCTTCTTACCTCAAATATGCTTCTAGGAGTTGGCCAATTCACGATTTCTTGCATTTTCTCCGGATCCATTTTCAACCCTTCCTTAAAAACTACAAACCCAAAATAAATTATTTCTTCCTTCATAAAGCTGCACTTCTTCAAATTTATTAGTAGTTTTTCTTTTTGCAAAGTTTTTAGAACTAATTTAAGGTGTTCTAGATGATCCTCTTTACTTCGACTGAAAATGAGAATATCATCAAGATAAAAAATTACAAACTTACCCGCATATTCCTTCAAAACATAATTCATCAACCTCATGAAGGTACTACGTGCATTAGTAAGTCTGAAAGGCATTACTAACCATTAATACAAACCATTATTTGTTTTGAATGCGGTTTTCCACTCACCCCCCTCTCTCATTCTTATTTGATGATACCCACTCTTCAAATCTATCTTAGAAAAATAATTTGACCCACTCAAACAATCCATTAAATCATCCATTTGTGGTAAAGGAAAATGATACCTGATGGTAATTTTATTTATGGCTCTAGAATCTGTGCACATGTGCCATTCACCCCTTTTCTTTGGACTGAGGCTTTCTCTGATTAATTCTTTATCCATTAACTCTTGCACTTGTCTCCCCACTTCGCATTTTCCTGTAGCATTAACCTGTAGGCTACTTTATTCGGCAATCTGGCTCCAGTGATTAGATCAATGTGGTGACTAATATTTCTTATGGGCATTAACTCATTTGGCAACTCATCCTTAAATAATATCAGAAAAATAATTCAATAAATTTCGAATCTCTTCGGGTAAATATTCTAAATTCGTAGAAGTTAAAATTACCTTGGGTCTCCCTACAATAGCAAAATGCATCTCCTCACCTTTCTCAACTTCTTGCAACAGGGTTTTTCCACTTATCAACATAATGTTGTTTCCAGGCGCCTCTTCGTCAGCTTCAGCTTTCAATGGCAACAATGTATGCTTGTTCCCATCTTTCTCAAGAGTATAAGTGTTTCTTCTACCATCATGTATGGCTTTCCAATCAAACTGCCAGGGCCTTCCTAACAATATGTGACATACATCCATTGGCATTACATCACATAAAATAACATCCTTATAAGTACCAATGTAGATTTCGACTTTACATTGCTCAGTTACAATAATTTGATGGCCTTTTTGGAGCCACGATACTTTATAAGGAGTGGGGTGTACTGTTTTCTCAAATTTCAACTTGTCCACCATATCTGTGGAAACATGGCTATTAGTACTTCCACTATCAATTACCAATTTGCAACACTTACCTTTTGACTTACATATAGTTCTGAACCGATTCTTTCTCTGAGTTGGTTCTCTGGCCTCCTTAACTGCTTTAAGAAATATCCTTTTCAACAATAAGGATTCTTTGGCTTCAAGTGGTTCCTCTTTGGCTATATTCTGAGGAATTTCTTCCTTGGTTTCAGAAACTTTCCCATTTCGTTGGGTTGCTGGTCTATTGTGAGGACAATCCCATGATATATGTCCCCACTCACCACATGTAAAGAACCAAATATCTCTTCCTCGACCTCTACCTCTGGGCACAAACCTTCCACGACCAGAGTCTCCTCTTTGTGGTGATCTATTACTCGAGCTCCCTGCTTCATTCTGGGAGTGTTGAAATCTATATTTAGATGTTCCCCTTCCTTTTTCCAGACTCTTGCCTCTATTTTTCTGATTTTGTTTGCGCAAATTTTTTTCTTTTTCCCTCAAAGCTGCTTGATAGGCATCTTCAATCGTCTTCAGATTTAATAAGCTGATTTCATCATGTATTTCATATCTCAAACCATTTATATATCTAGCTACCTTTTCTATGTCATGTTCAATATGTCCCACTCTAATACTCAGCTTATAAAATTCTTCAGTATATTATTTGACAGTCATCCCTTTTTGCTTTAATTTTTGCAATTGTCTAAAACGATTTAATTGATAATATTTTGGCATGAAATTACCTTTCAGTTTACTCACCATCTTATCCCATTTCTTGATTTTGGGTTTCCCTTTTCATTCTCTGAACAACTACAACTCATCCCACCACAGGTCCGCATGACCTTTCAATCTCGTGGCTGAAAAATTCACTTTCTTCTTGTCATCGAATTCTTCATAATCGAAATATTTGTCAAATGAACTGATCCAATCCATTATTACTTCCACATTAATATTTCCATCGTATAAAGGTACTTCTGTACAGTACGCTACTACTTTGTTAGAATCTTCATAACTTTTGGTACGCCTCGCTTTCTTCCTCTATTTCGAACTGAACATCGTATTACTTGGTTACAATTGCTTTGATCTCTAGTGTGATGTCTCGTATTGGCAACAACTTCGAGACTATAGCATTTTCTTCTAGATGCATTATTCCATGTTTGGTAATGTAGTGAACTTTGTTAGTTTCACATTGTTACATATAGCAATGAATTTCTTAGTGCTTACATCGAATTTTGTAATGGGATGATATTTACATAGTTAAATAATGAAGTTACAAAGGTAATTGTAACTTGTAGAGCTTGCAATAAGGATCATTGTTTTTACATTTTATAATGGCATGGAAATCAAAGTTGCACACTAAGAGATAAAGAACAACAAGTTCCACCATATGTGGAGAGTGAACCTATTTGGGACTTAGTAAAATTTAATGTTTTTTCTATACTAAACATTAAAGTGGGAATTTGTTTTTCTACATCAATTTTTAGTATCAGAGCCTTTGAGTTGTTCTTGAGCATTGAAGAAAATGCCGCCTAGAAGGGGAGCTGGAATAGGTCAAGGGAGACCTATAGAAAACATAGTTATGCTAGAAGAAATATGACACCTATGTACAAGGATGGCCATAATAGAAACTACTCAGAGGAGGGCAACATATGATGGAATTGCCAGTGTAGATGAAGAAGAGACTAGAGAATCGCGTTTAATATTTCATATGTAGTCTCTCGTAAGAAAATTGAACCCGCATACTAGAATGCGCGTCCGGACCACCCTTCTCATGTTGTGTCTAAACAACTTTGCGGTTTTTGCATTTGGAAACCATGCCAACTTACCATGACAACGTTTCCACTTATCTTATTGTCTTCATCTCCCGATTCCAGAGACAAGTTGTGCTTCTATTCCTTGTGCGCACTCCACTTGTAAATTTGTTAAGTGCGTGATCCGGGTGGATATTGGTGGCCACCCGCCTATTCCACTTGGGCCCCCACCATTGTCTCTTTCAGTTTTTCAGTTTTGGCATAACTTACTATTTTTAGCAGTTTTTCGGGTCCTGGACTTCCGGAGCCGTTTTGAGGCCCTAAACGACGTTTTTTTGGGTATTAAATTTGTTGCGATTTTGATCATCAAAATCGTCACAAAAGTTGTAGTCCTCGGATAGAACTTTCTAATGATGTATCATGTGCGTCAAACGGAGATAGTATGCCAAAGTTACGTCCCTGGGAAGTTGAAACACCAATTTACCCAAACGGGGCCCATAGTTTTGGCGCTTCATCTCCTAGGGTTAGGTTTTGGGATGTTTAGGGTTCTCCATTGTTTCTCAATAATAAATAGGCCCTCGCGCCTCATTGTAAAGCAGTTCAGAGGTCTGTAGCCACCACATCTCTTCTCAGAGATAGCTACCAGTACCCTAGCTAGTTTTATTTCCATTGTCTGTAAGCAAATTTCAGTTCTTTGATATTAATGAAATGAAGTGTTATTTCCGCTGCATCTCTGTAGTTATGGTTATGTGTTTATTCTGTTGCGTTCCTGCATAAATCCGGATCGATCTGCAATCTCATTGCTAGACTATTTACACAGCATAACATACTAGCTGCACACTTATGCATACATGGAAAATATGTTTTAAAACAAAATTTGAACCATACATTTCAATTGCTAACGCAATATTGAATCCCATTCATGCTGGCCACATATCACATCTCCACAATGAACTTGTCTCCTAAAATTTCCGTACTAATCTATGGCATATCAATATATTGCTACCAGGTTAAACAAAAACAACAAAATGAAGCATGGTATTATCGAAAACATAGATATATTGATTCGTAAGGCAAATATGTCTTTAGTTTCCCTTTGCGTTTGTAGACTTCATATTGGCACTCTTGGTTTTTCCTCCCTACTTCCCTATTATTTATACTTGAAATATGAAATTGTTCCTCTTAGAATAGATTTCTTCTGAAATTTTCCCAACAAATAAATACCTCCCTATTTTTAAGTGCTTATCCCTATTTTGGCTCTATTTCCACGCAGGGAAAGAAACCAATTCCTAATTTTATTCGCAATTAATTAAAAATACAAAAAAAAACAACTATTCTCATATATAAATAATAATAATAATAAAATGAAATAAAATACTAGTACTAATGTTTATTTCTTTTGGATTAGCCACAACATGTGAACAAAACATCAAATTTCTAGCTAAGTCCAAATGCTCTTGCTTCATGAAGAGGCTTGAATGGTAATATGTTATTGTATCCCTTGCAAAGAATACTGAAACTAGGAAAATGTTGTAGTAGTAGCTGTGAGCATGTGTACATTGCTTCAATTACAACGAATGACACTATGGATGCTAAAAGGAAGTGGTGGCAACAAAATTTCAAGGGTTGGGAATAACACTAGCCATTCAAAAACGAAAGAAGGAGATACAAACATTGAAGATCATTTTCCAAAAAATTCAATAGGTTAAAATATAAAGCTTCCTGGATAATGTGATTTAAAATATTTTAATGTATTATCTGGTAGGGGATGGCATGCATTAGATGCCCCCTTATTTATTGCAACTGATCAATCAATGCTTGCAATCACAGCCTTAGTACTTGTCAATACGTTTTGTACTCTAAAGTTGTTATCCTTGTTACTTGGTAGAATTCCTTTCATTCACATTGTAGATGGGAGCCTTTTGACAGAAAGGGATATCCATATTTAGTGTGGTTATTGCTTAAAAAAAAAAAAAACTTTGCAAAATTCTAGTACAGACTGTGAAGTGTGTGGTATATGAATTGAGTAGATAGTGATACTTAATAGGGAAAATTTATGAGCTAGTGTAGTCTGGTATTTGAAGATGCCTCATACAGTTTCTTGAAGAGGTTGTCAGCGACTATGGTATTTTACTAGTTGATTGACTACTCCTGTACATCCAAAAGTTTAGCATAATTACTCCAGGTTTTGTTTTCTCTTTTACTAGTTGATTGACTACCCCTTTACATCCCAAAGTTTTTTGAGTTAATAATTCCAACAAGTAACTAGATATGATCTGTTTGCTTAGATAGTTGGTTTTAGGATAACTTAACATCCCAGTTGTATCTTTATTTAGTAGATTTGTAATCTGGTAGGTGGTAAATTTCCAGGATGGTGGTTTCAAAGAACTTTTAACACATACTATCATATTGGAAATTTTTATAACATGCATTTTCATCAGTTTTCATGACTTCCACTAATATTCCATTGCTCATTTTGTTGGTTAAATAGAGGATGTCTAGAAGCTGATGGCTTTAGAGCACTTACATGTCTTAATTTTTAAATTATATAATTTAAGTGTCAACGAAAGCCAACTTAATATTTAGTATTTCCCAAGCCACATGCCTAAAATTGGGCATGGTAAAATTCATGAGTTCAGATCCTTTGGCATAATTTAAATTCTTGAAGCAATTATTCTTCTTGGACCCTATGAATAACTACAAAATGGAAATTCCTACATCCTATTAATATCAATATTCATACATGATATTGTTTACCACGTGCCTATAATGAGTCCTTTAATGATTATCTATATCCATTTTCACATAGATACTAACAGAGAAAATAGTCTAACATAGCATTCACGACACTGCGTTCAATAATTGGAAACTTCTGCAATTAAATGAGGTATTCCACACTATATTATTTTCTAGAAATTTAAAGATCAACAATATATTTTTAAGGTAGTAGAGAAATAATGTTCCCAAAAACTAAAAATGTCTATTTCATCTAGAGAGGAAAAAAGTATAGGAGAAGCTTCAACACATTTTTGCAAATTGCAATACTGAAAGTAGTATGACCGCACCTCAATCCTAGCTTTTATCTTAAGTATCTTCTTTGCCACAAGCATAGCTGCTACTCTTCCAATTTTTTCCCGTACTAAAGATCTGCCACCTCCCTGCATTTTATAGAAATGCAGTTTTAACACATAAATCACTAAGGTGTATCTTCAAAAGCAAGAAGCATTTAAAGAGAGGCATACTACTCAGCAAATAGGCATGCTTCAACATACCTGAACTGAATGAACACCATATTTGAATACATATGTGGCATCTGTATGAGATGGATGATAGGGTAATGAAATTTCACTATAATCCTGTCAAGTTCAATAAAATGCAATCAAGAAAGAGTGGATTTGGAATTTCAAAAGCTCGTGTGCTGTAAATAACTATCTCAATTACTTTATAAAACATAATTCTGAAATGTATGACACAATCTTGTTCTCTATTCAAAGTATAAACTCTGTAACCAAGCAATCATGATTTTAGTAGATGTAATCATCATAGAGTAAACTATACCAAAGAAATTTTAGGATTTATCCAATTACTTATCACATACTATTACTATAATGACATATGGTTAGAATTACCAGGATCACATATTATTTCTGGAGGTCATAATCATGTTTAAAATTCATCTATTGTTATACAAATTTTTTCATGAAGAAAGTTGTCATTATGCAAAAATCACTTCTAGGTTATATGGTACCATCATTCTGAACTCCTCTGCTAACTAGCCACAACAAATATTGTTTCAAATCATAATGTGTTTCTGCCTCTCATTTTCTTTAAGGATCAAGAATGCTTGACTCACATTCAATCTCGAATAAGGGTGTTTCCGTTATAGACTTACACAATCTTCATGAATACAAAGTATTTAGATAGAGATTAATTTCAATAGCATTTATTGATTCGAAGTAGCAGGAATACAAAGTATTAGGACATAGATTAATTTCAATTGTTTCTTGTTATAACACATGAGTACACACAGAAAACTAGAAAAATTTTAAAAATAAGATGTATCATTTTAAACCTAGCGAAATCAGGAAAGATATAAATCAGAATGCTATAAATTAACTGAATCCAGATATAATCACAAAAGGCTGAAGATGAAAACCTAAATGCACCAACATCATTCAAAAATGTGAAATAGGAGCATTGGGCTTTTAACCAGTCTCAGGTGCCAAGCCCCCTTCCCCAAAGGCGTTTAACAAGTTCAAGAAGTGCATGGGGGAGAACCCATTCCGATCCCACCCGATATGTGAATGAATAAGTTCATTTGTTCCATCTATAAGCAAAGATTTATACCATACCTGACTGAAGGGTAAAAACCACTTCAATCAATCCTATCGAAGGTACTGCTTGCGCATTGTCGTTATCATAAAAAGAACTCTCTTCTTTATTTATCACTCAGGCAGGCTTATATCAAACTGATATATCAATAATGTTGACCTTACCTAACTTCTTTAATTAATACTTGAAGAAATATATATAAGTAACTATTGTTGAGCCTAGATATGATATACCAACCAAAAAGTTGTAAGCAAGATGTCGATTTCATCAAATAAATAGATTGCAAAAGAAATAGAGTTTGATAGAATTACATCATCATCGGTTTCAGCCTCATCGCTTCCAGAAGCATCTTGGTCGTCCTCTGGGTTAGACGCATCAACCATCTGATTTCATTCTTCATCTTCACGTTATGGTCTTCCATGGGCCAAGTTACATATTTGATCTCTTCTTGGTCTTCTTCTGCTTCATTGGGACTCGATTCTACATTCTGTGACCGTTCATCCTTGGAGGAAGTCAACTCGTCTGATGAGCTCCTACCACGCTTGGCCATGGCTCAGCTGATGGTGATATAACTCCTACCATGGTTGCCCATGGCTAGGCTCGAATCAAATGCCCAAGATAGATCCCAGAATATGTATGGAAAGCCCGAGATGAAATTCGAAACCCTTGAACCAGCGAGGGTTTTAAAATTTGACTAATAAATAAAAATATCATTCCTAATGCATTTTTTTTCACCTTCTCGCGAAATCTGAGAGAGGGAAGGGTTCCCGCAAAGGTTTGGAAGTTCCCTCCATTTTTTGATTGGATTTCCTCGCAATGAGGGTCACTAGAGAAATCCTTGTTGGTCCACTCTCGTAGGGAGAAGGTTCTCAATGAAGTAATGACTATGGGTGTATTTGTAGCATTGTAGGTTTAAATATATACAACTAGCTTATATGTGTATATATATTTTTTATGTATTATTAGTTTAGATATGTATATATATTGTTGATATTGTTAAGTAGGTTTAAAGATAGATCATTATTCTAAGATGTTCAGATATTTCATGTATACAATAGTATAATTATAGTTTTTTTTTTTTTTTTAATTTATGTCAAGTTGAATATATGTAAGTGTAGTTAATTATTTTAATGGAGGGTGTTACAAGATCAATTTGAGGAAACCATAAAATGGAGAGGGTCATGAAATCAATTCATGGATCTTCATAGGGTTAAGGAGTGTGAAGGTGCTAGAATATTGTATTAAGAGAACTAGATAACAATTTAGGATTTATATTGATACAAATTGCACATATGTATATGTTCTGGTGCCAATGTAACAATGTTTTTGAAATTATTTTGTAAGGCATGACAATGGTCAAGTTTTCCATGTTTTTTAGAAGTATGCATGTGTACGTAATGGTGGAGTAAATGACTTATGTTAGGAGAGATGAGTTTGAACCCCAACAAATGCAAGCAGGGAGATCAATCTAGGAACATTGGTGGTGTGGGTCAATGAGCATTAGGTTTTTTAACTTGCTTTGACATACGTTTATTTCTTTTATTGAAATTTTTTTTATGAACACAAGCAAGTGGCAATTAATTGATTTTAGACATTGCAATGTGGTAGAAGCATCTTCAAATTTATGAAAGCACAACTTTAACTTGACAGTTACAACTAAGTGGTATTTATTCTACTAAAGTCACTCTAGACTTTGACCTAACCCTATCTTAAATAAACAACCCTCTTAAGAAGGAAATTTGGCCCATGAGGGGTGAACATGTCACATGGCAATGTGGGGGAATAATAACGGAATATTTTCACCCACCAAGCAATAAGCAAGCCCCCATCAATGTTATGAATTAATTTAAATGGGTTGAGTATCCTTTGATGCCTCTAACAATCGTATTGAATGTATGTGATGTTAACTAAGTTAACCAACAAAAAATTCCTTCAATAATGGTAACAAGATTTACACACTATGTATTGCGTCGAATAATCAAATGAGGCTTTAATATGTGTAACCAACCATACATGTAGTTTATCAAGTTGAATAAACTAACATGCTTCTACTAGTGATGACCAAAAGGTACATGTTGTTAATTCGGTGACCAATGTGGTATGCCTCAACATTCATAATTGAACATAAATGTTGTTGATGGGGTTGACCAACCTAACATACCTCTCGCATTTGTAGTTAAACATGCATGTTGATAGGGTTAATCTCCAAAATAGTGTTAATAAAAAATAGGTGTTAATAACCAACCTAACACATCACTAAAAATGACAATGGAATTTGCATGTCAGTAAATAAACTAATCGACATGACATGTTGCTCATTAAGACATTGACATGACACACAACTCGCTAAGTTGACCAAATTGACAAACTATTGGTTTTGTCATTGAACTAACATGACTTTAATGAACCCAACAAAATGTGCATGATGTTGAACAAGTAAACCAACCTAACATGCCTTTAACAATAATAACAATTTGTCCAACTTGTGGATTGGGAAAACCAAACTAACATACCTCTGATAATCGTAATCGACCATACATGCCTATTGTGATCAACCCTTCAAGAGTTCCCTTTCTTTCATGCAAAATTAAGCATGTCATGCAACTCTTAGACTAACTTTGATACATATACAAATTAAGTTTGTATTTACTTGTTATAATTGTGTTATAAAGTCTTTCCCCTTTAAATGTCACGGGTTTGAATCCAAGGGAAATTAAGGTATGTATACCTCCATGGATTAAATAGTTAAGTCATTGCATGAAGGGAAGTCATTGTCCCATGAACAAGGGGGTCTCACATGCCAATTTAACATCGAACTATATTATAAATTTATATTAAATACTATTATTATTTTCTTGTGTTAATATGAGTGTTTTTAATATTTAATATACAGTTAAGTAGATTACCCCTTGAATAATTAGTGAAGTATTTAATATTGGATGAGAGAGTTGTAAGGTTTAAATTTCTATACCTCGTGTTAAGTTGGGTGTTTGTATAATTTCAATGAAAAATTAGGTTTCATACATATCCATGGATCAATTAAAGGCATTAACACATGCCAACCAAAGACATTCAATAGTTGGGTTAGAACTAGTGGGTGGGAGGATTTCATTATCATATTCATCCAGGGGCTTCAAGAATAGAGAAATTAGGGCATGTGTTTGATTTATGGGTTAATGTTTAAAATCATGATATGAGGAGATCACGAGTTAGTTCAATTCCTTCTTATGGAAAGGTCCTGCACCTCTTCCTTTATTTCTTAAAGTAAAATTGAAAGAAGTGATTTCAAATATATGATACATATAATGTGCAAACCATTCACAACATCATGACATTACAAATTTACACGAGATGCAACTTAATTCATGTTCAATGGATTTTTTCCTTTAAAAAAGAAATATATGGTATCATGATATAATATAGTGATTCACCAACATTGGCCACCAAAAATGACCTAAACGAAAAATGTTATTTATGGTCACTATCATCCACCATAAACTATGATTATTATCCACTCTGACACCCCTAAGTTTATGGTAACTCATTGAACATGACTCCAAGAGTTGTTTCGAGCTTCTTAAACTTATTATTTCCCAAAATACTGACAAGGATGTCTCATCACCATAGCAATTTTTCTGAGTCTTTCATCAAATGCTCTACAACCATTTTTTTATGTTATATATGGATGGACACAATTAAAAATTACTGACATAAATGACTAATTCATATAGCCGTTGTACTTTTTATCTGGCCACAATTTTATTCTTGGACTATAATAGTCAATTACATTAATCATTATTAATTTTGTCACTTATTACCTAGTCATATATTTTAATCCTAGACTAAATTAGTCATTTAAGTTAGTCGCTTTTACTTTAGTCACTTATTATCTAGTCATATATTTTATCCCTCGACTAAATTAGTCGTTTAAGTTAGTCAATTTAGTTTAGTCACTTATTATCTAGTCGTATATTTTATTCCAAGACTAAATTAGTCATTTAAGTTAGTCATTTTTAGTTTGGTCACATAAAATTGCTCAAATTTAGTAGTAATTCACTTGAAATAATTGTGGTGAATAACATTTTTACTCACCTAGTCATTAATTTCATCATTTTTTACTAGTGTTCAATGATGATTTTTGTAAAACAACTTAAAATATATAAAAATAAAATATATTTAAGTTTTTATAAGAAAGTAACAATTACTCATAAACTTAGATGTTTACCCTTTTCTTCCTTCTCGTCTTGCTTTCTATGCTGAATGGGTTCCATCTTCTTTTCTTTTCTCCAAGAAAATACTTGAAATTAATATTTAATGCTGAATTGGTTGTTTATTGTTCCCAATGATCGAAAAATTCAATGATTACATATTACATTTGAAGCACGTTGTTGTTCAGGTGTCTCCTCCTGCGATGCAACTTTGTCCATTTCTTTAACCATCTCCCTGTACAACTTTTTGGACATTCCTAGTGGCATATTTGTGATATCATCTCAATCATATTTTGAGATTTTCATAATATTCCTGAAAATGTAACATGAAAATAAACTATTTTATTTTTATATTTGTATATGAAAAGTAAATATTAAAAAAGTGATATTTATAAATGATATTTATAAATAATTCTATAAAAACATTTAAAGGAATATTACTCTTTCATTCCTTATTTTTTGTTGTTGTACGTTTTTTCTATTAAAAGTCTGGCATGTCTCATTAACCAATTCTCTCGAAACTCTTCCTGTAGTTTAGATAAAATTTGGTTCTTAGAATCATTAGATTGATTTTTATATTATAAGTGGGAAGAGCGTCTATACATTCGTTCCACTAGATCACTCAAACTTTTGTAAAAGTTTTGCCGCCTTTCGTTAACCTCCAACGCCACTCCAAATGAGCTAATGAGCAATTCATTTTGATTTGCGTGTTCTATTTTGTTTCCCTTCTTCGAAAAACATTCATTTTTTGAGTTGTTGGTCCCCGTAGAAAATTAAACATATGTGAATTAATAGATTTTTTGAAACATGTTATCTAATCATTTTAAGCATATTATTAATGAAATTAAAAAAAGAAACTAATATTCGATCGATGTATTTTTTTCGTTCACCTGATTCAAAATTTTGCAATATTTCCATCAATATTTTACGCTCTTCTAGTCCTAGATCAAAAATAACCTTATCGAGCTTTGTCATGTTGTGGCTCTACATGATACACATTAAACAATACATATTAGTTAAACTTATATATCATTCAAAAATAAAAAAAAATTTGTAAAAAAATTACAAAGAACTTGCCTTTTTTTATTTTCTTGATGTGTTATCAGTATTTTTCTTACTTGATCTCTTGTTAGCTATTTCTTTATCAATATGAAACCTGTACCATGTCATTGATTAATATATTTTATAAATAAATCATCAACTTTTCAGGTAAAAAGAATATCAAGAAACCGATGCGCTTTTAAATTATGTAAGCACCAACATCGGTGCGTCGTGTTCTTAAAAATGCACTGCCAAAACAATATAAAACACCGTACATTGATCTATGTCAACAAGAATCACTGGTGCATTATATGTTAACCAAATCACTGATTAACACAGACAAAATAATAAAAATCATCTAGTGTTAGTTTTTGTAGCATACGATGTCATGGAGGGGGTGGTGCGGCGTATTCTTATAAACGCCCCGCGCAAACAGGCGACCATCGTACAATGCTCTCTGTCGATAAGGAGACCTGATGCATTATATGTTACATGGTTCATTGATTAACACAAAATAATTTTTTTTTCCAAACAACACGTTTGTGGTGCGCTATAATGAAATAGCGCACTGGTGCCCTATTTTGCATATCGCACACAGATTAAAAAAAATTATTTTTAATTTTTTTTTTCAAACAGACGTGTGTGGTGCACTGGGATAAGCCAGTGAACCGATGTGCTAGGTAACGCAGGGTGCACCGATTAAAAAAATTCAGTTTTTTAAAAATCCATGCAGGGGCCGACATGGATTTGGATCCGACTATGCAAGTTGTCCCATGGGTTAGATGTCATAGGAATATATATGTAGCAATAAAAACCCTATAATCTAAAATGAAAAGCCCTAATTCTGAAATCCTAGAAATAGGAAGAAGCAAGGGAGGAAACAAAAATAATTAAGGGTTTAGGGTAAAAATGGATTTTTTTTTTCTTTTCTGAAAATTAACAGCAAATTTAAATTCTTTACTTAATGCATAAAGAATACTACAAAAATGTAGAAAATAAAATAAAATTTAATCACGAGATCGTTTGAAATTCTATGCTATAGGGTTTGAATCACCCGAGTTTTGGAATTCTGTTTGTTTAAATAGTTCTGTTTGAAAGTATTTCACTGCTCCAGAGGGCTCTTGTGCTCTCTTGCTCCAGGTATGTCTTGTGAAAATCTATGGCTGAAATTTTTTGCAAATTTAGTGAAATAATGAAAAGTGTTTATATTTTCGAAAATATTTTGCCGCCCATTTTTCAATTTATTGTTTTTTTTTCACTTAGAAAAAATAAAGCTGCATTTTTTTTATTCACGACTTTTCACCAAGGGTGCGTCAATTAATAAAACCACACCAATGCGTCAATTAATAACACCACACTGGTGCACAGTAACTAAAATGCATTAGTGCGGTTATCTATACATAAGCACCGAGAATAATAAGTCTATTTTTAAGGCACCGAAATTACTTTAGGTGTGTGCACTAAACTTTATTGTTGATTTTTCTCAAATGCAGGGAGAAAATATCATAATCATATCAAATGGAAAATTCTTAAAAATCCACTTGTTACATATATTTCTCAAATTCCATCGAAAATTTATCCCAATCCATCTCAAGACGTAATATTTACTTCATATTTTATTATATTTTCATTATTTAATTGAGTTTATGTTTTTTATCCATGTCAATCAGCTTAATAAAATTTATAATGTATACAAATTTGCAGGTTCATGTAGATCCATAATCAATTTCATATACAAAAAATATTCAAACAACTCCAAAATGTCGGAAGCTCTTATCACGAGCAGCATACCGCAAGGAGCATTTGGTAGATAAAAATGGACAACTGCTTCACCCTGCCAATTTTAACAATATTGCATCTTCTAGCCACAATCTCGAGACAATGATGGTAATAATAATTTTTTGGTATATTAATGTAATTATTTCAACGTCAAAAAAATTAATCATGCATTGTCAACGTTCTTACTAATTGATATCATAGATTTTGTATTAATCATGTTCAAATATATTTTTTGAAATTATTAGGATTCAAGTGATGATAAGCGACTTACCTACCATCTTCCATTTCACCCCACGACAATGTAAAATCGAGAGAAGTTTGAATTAAGAGAAAACGTTGGAGAGGAATGATACCAAGAATGGTTGAATCAACAACCAATTTAATTTCCGCGACGTCCCAATTCACCAATTAGTAATGACTACAACAATATTAGTTCTTCACAATCTGGAAATGGAGGTAATCAAATAGAGGTTGGTATGGATGATTACTTAAGGGATACGACTACCATAGAGTCAATGTTGTTATATGCATTCCAAAATGGTGATCAACTAAGGGATGATGCTCATATCACTGACACTTTTTTTGAAAGCCTTAAATTTTCTTCCACTACCCCTCTCTTTAGACATGACGGTCAGTCAAAGTCTACCCATTTGGGGAGAACGATGTTATTTTACAACTTGAAAGCAAATTTTGGCTTGTCGGATGCATGTTTCTCTGAAATTTAGAGGTAAGTTACTATAAAATCCTCCCTTATATAAATTTGAGAAATATAATCACACATTTAACATTAAAAATGGTCAATTTTATGAACATTAATAATTATATCGGCATTAATGTACATTTAATATTTCCCATGATCACCAACTATAGGTTATTCAAAGATAAGGTTCTTCCGAGTGATAATGTCTTTCCCGGTAGCTGCGAAGAAACAAAGAAATTATTGAAATGTTGGTTGTTGAGTACATATCATATCATGCATATCCAAATGATTGTATTATATATAGAGGAGAATATGCAGACAAAAAGATATCTTCAAAATGTGGGCATGACAGGTATGATAACTAAAAAAAGAAGGGTAAATCATGTGGTCCTCCTTTTAAGATATTGAGGCACATGCCTATAATCCCAAGGATTCAAAGGCTCTTTCGTTGCAAACAATTAGCTATGTGGAATGGATGGAATGCCTCACACAGAATTGAGTTGGGAGTTTTTCGAATCCCAATTGATTCAATAGCCATGAAGCATATAGAGGATACATGGCCCGAAAAAATCAAGGATGAAGTATGAAGTCTACGACTCAGTATATCCATGGATGGTGTCAACCCATATTCCCTCCAGAACACCAACTATTATGTTTGGCATGTAGTAGTGATCAATAATAATATCCCCCCATGGTTTTCCATGAAGAATGAAAATCTTATGTTGGCTCTCATAGTCCCTAGTAGAAGACAAGTGAAGAATATGGATGTCTACTTACAACCACTAGTATATGAATTGAAGGAATTATGGTATGGGATAAATTTATATGATGTATCAAGACCCATCGCAATAGAGAGGAGATTTATGTTGTATGGAATATGTGCTTACACGACACATGATTATCGAGGCTTAGGATTTTGCTCTAGTAAATTACATGTTTATTGATTTCTTTATATACGTAACAATATTCTTTCACATATTAGTTATTTAATTCGTTGTAATTGTTCTGATCTTCATGGTATTATTTAACGTGCCATGCATATAAATTGTATACAATAATCTCGCAGGTATTGTAACAAAAGGGTGTTTTGGATGTAAATGTTCTAGACCTTCTTTAAAAGCTAGATGGTCAAACAACCTACGAAAGCCAATTTATGATTGCTCCAAGGTATTCCTCCCAGAAGCACACCCTTACATAAGAACACCCTTATAGAAGAGAAGCATTCGCTTACAATGATAAACGAGAGAGAATCCAAAGGCCTCCAATAATCACACCAGTTGAATGGCTTAGAGCATATGAGAGAGAGAAGGATAAGGATTTCATAGAAATGTTCGATTCAAATGGGGATCCTATGTTCGATGATCCAGAATTCTTCAACACCTATGTTGAGAAATTTCCCATTGGGATGAAAAGGAAATCTATATTTTATAACCTCCCATATTGGGAGCATATTAAGATTACCCACTTATTTGATCCATGAATATATTTAAAAATGTTTCATCTTCTTTATGGAGGCACATATCATTGAAACAAAGTGACACATTGGCTGTTAGGAAAGATTTTAATACTTCAAAAACTAAAAAGAAACATTGGCCAAGAAGTTTAGAAAGTACAGGATCAAAGGCAAGCACTGGTCCCTCTAATTCATGGTATTTCAAACAAAGCGATGTCCCATGGATTTTAAAAATATATGATCTTTCCTTGGAAAAGGAATTTATAATGGGTGTGAGGGTGCCATCTTCATACGGGTCTTCACTACAACGTTTCTTCACCATGGACGACCATTTGTCGGGGTTGAAATCGCATGACCATTTGAATCTTCTAAGAGTATGTATAATGTCAAAAGAATGATTTTACTATTTCTTATATTAGTAAATTTTATCCCATGCAGGGATCATAAAATATAATTAATTTTGTATATTATTGCATGTGTTTATAACTTTGCAGTGTCATTATCCTTTGTTCATGCGCGGGTGTGTCAAACGTGAATTCCCTCAAGACCTAGGACGTGCCATATCTATATTATCTGCATTTGTATGTTGGATCAAGTCAAAGGATATTCATGTGACTAGCATTCGAGGGTAGCATCAAGAGATAGTTGAGATTGTTTGTATGTTTGAGAAGGAACTGTTGACGAGTTTCATGGACTTGCAGGTTCATCTTCTAATCCACCTAGTAGATGAGGTTGAATTAGTTGGGTTGGTTTCTTGTCGTTGAATGTTGTTCTTAAAGAGGTACATGAAGAAATTGAAAGGTTTTGTTCGACAAAGGTAAATACTCGAGGGGTCTATGGTAGAGGGGTACATATAGTATGAGTCTTTCTATTATATCAGTGAGTACATCAAGTAGATCGAAAACAGACTAGGTGTGATGATTTGGGATGATGAAAGGGATGAGGAAAAAAGAGAAGGGGAGCTACTCCAAACGAATGGAAAAAAGTCCTTGATAAATAGTAAGCGACTTATAATTTGTAAAATTTACTCAAAGTAAATATTCATGTTGAACTTCGATATCATGTATATTTTTATCTCTATATACTATATAATTTCAGTTTGATTTCATCAGCAAATGCAAAAATTGAAGAAATCAATAAATTTGTTCTTTACAATTCTGAAGTGACACAACTGTGGGTCGCATGAACAAAAGAGGATGAAATGGGATAGTGACAGGAAAGAATTCAAACGGTTGAATAGTAGAAGTCTGCCTTATCCTGACCATTTAAAAGAAAATATGCCAAAAATATGTCCCAACAGTTGGGTTGTTGGCCAAGTCAGAGAGAAATATGGTGCAACTGGTCGTTACCCGCGTGCTGAAGAGGATGCGCTAAATGTAGGGATTGGGTGCACCAATTCAGTAATAATATATTTAATTTATATGTACATTTGAAACTTAATAATGCACCTTTCAAATGTAATTACATCTATATTTCATATTTTAACTATTGGGTTATTATAAGACACATGAAACTATTATTTTTTAACCTTTTATAGGTGCATTTGTTCTCATCTATGTGGGCATATGTTCAAAATTTTGACACAGAAAATGTCGATGATGGAAACATGACACAAGACTCTGGAGTGGAAGTTGAGTTCAATCAATCTAGTCGATCTAGCCACGATGATGAAAACCTAGTACGAAGGACGTTAGGTTACGTTGGAAAGATACAAGAAATCATTGAAGTGGATTTGTCTTCTTTCCAATGTGTTATTTTTAGGTGAAAGTGGTGGGAAACCTTTGATAAAAATAATTTAAAGGAAGATCACGACAACAGGCTGATGTGTATCAACCCTAGAAAGATGTGGGATGAAGCTAAGGAGCCCTTTGTTTTCCCCAAACATTGCAAGCAAGTTTTTTTTTACCTAGATGTGTTGGATAGGGATTGGTGGTTCGTATTGAGACATGACTCTAGATGAAAACATATTTTTGAGAATAATAGTGTTATCATGCCAAGCAAGTTGGAAGATAATGAGGGTGATCATCAAAACCAAGAGTGATTTGGTACATGTGTTATTTCATCAATATTTATAATTTTTAAGATGGGTTTTTATAAATAAGAGGACTTAATTACCTTATAACTTATAAGACTATTTTTTTCGAAACACTATAATATGTATTTTGAATTAATTAGTAATTTTCATTGTGATAATGTTAAAATCAATAATTCACCTGATAATTTGCAATTATGTTGATCTAAAAAAAAATGGTGTATTGTATAAAGTTCCTTTTTTTTGTATGTAAGATCATAGCAAAATAATGATAATGATAATTCTAAAGTACATGAATTTATCTGCATTATTTTCTAAACTTTATTATATTACAAAAATTCATATTATTCTAGATTTACTATTTTGCAATTACTTAAAATTTTACAAATTTACAAATTTACAAATTTTAATAAAATCATCACATTAATACAATTAAAATTTTCACATTAATACATTTAAAATTTTATAAAAAATACACTTTAAAATACAATTAGAATTATAATTACCATTATAATACAATTTTAAAATTTCACATACAATTACAATTTTAGAATTTTACATACAATTACAATGATTTCACAGTAATAGAATTAAAATTTTACAAATATTTTACATACAAATAGAATTACAATTACAATTTCACTAGTACAATTACAATTACAATTTTACAATTTTCCATATATTATACCATTACAATTAAAATTTTAGAATTTTACATACAATTACAATTATAATTACAATCATTTCACATTAATACAATTAAAATTTTACAAATATTTTACATACAATTAGAATTAAAATTACAATTATAATTTTACATTTTTACATACAATAAGAATTACAATTACAATTTTACATATATACAATTACAATTTAAATTACAATTACAATCATTTCAAAATAAATTAAATATTACAATTACAATTAAATTTTTACAAATATTTTACATAGAATTACAATTAAAAATACAATTACAATTTTACAATTTTACATACAATTAAAATTAAAATTTCAATTACAATCACGACATAATATTTAATAAATTTCATGATTTAATATTAAAATTAAATAAACAACACGATCATGGTAAGCACTGTACAAACATCATATTCAACTAAAAAATATATTCAAATTCGCTAACATCATCTAATCATCGTGATCATGATCATTTAACAAAACACAATTAACATTGTATAACATCATCACAACAAAAACATCAAATACACATCTCATGTCAAATAACTGCTATCACATACACATCTATCTGTAAGCTGCACATTAAATGATCATATATAACATGACCTAACAATATACACATCATGATGATCACCAACATCTAGATTATATAAATGTCAAATATCAGGCGCTAGTAGTACATCATGATCAATAGTAATACCAGTCAAGGCCTTCTTAGTCAATCATGCAACCTCTACAAGCTTAGATAGATGTAGATCATCACATGTCTGTTGATTTGGTGGTGCCTCATGTTGATCACGATCAACTGTCGCTACTCATGATGACTCGACATGGATGGTCCAACTTGCTCATGATCACGAGTATTGTTGGATGCTGTAGGCTGCTAATCAAGATGATTCGATGTTAATCGTCTATCGTGCTCATGATCATGAATGCTAGATGTTTCAGCCTGAGAAGGCTAACTCGACGTGGATGGTCCAACCTTCTCATGATCATGACTGTTGGTCAATGTTGTAGGCTGCTCATCTATGGTGCGGGGTGAACAATGATCACTCCCCTGATTGTGATCATCATATGATGTGTCACTGCTTGACTGTCGACCGCGTACTGTGTCTCGACTATGCCTACGTCGAAGGGCCATCCTCAACCTCATAACTAAGCTGGTAGCTCCTACGACATGTTGCATCAAGGTGAACATGTCACATGACATGCCTCTCCACATTTGTACCAGCCTAGCATCAAGCTATATCTCTCTCATAGTGGCAGGCCTAACTCCCACCTCCGCAAATAGTGCACAGAGTTGGTCACCCAACTCCATCCTAAATCTACTATCAAGCCTATGTCTCGCAAAAGGCAGTAACGGTGCACATGAGGACTAGGTCTATCTGCACCGGCCTGAACCTCAGCATCTCCCATCTCCTAATCGTCATCAGGATCTAGACCTGGATCATTTGGTGGTGGTGGCATCTCATCGCCATCAAATGACCCAATGTATGCAAAATATATATAAGTACACAACAATAATTAGACAATTTCACTAAACAATTTAATAAAAACATGTTAAAGAACATGTTAGGATAAATTTAAATAAAACAATAATATTACCTCTATTATCCGGCAACTCATAATCTGTGAAGAGGATGTTGGCGCACCCTCACCAATCCAAACCAACATATGGACACGAGACCAGAACGAAGGGATGCTCATCAACTATGGCTAGCAACTCCAGTGCATTATGTGATATCCTCGCGGAAAACTCCACCTCACCCCTCTTCAGCATCATTTGTCCCCACATCTGCATCCGTACATGCAGCATCAGCCTACGAGGCTTTCGAAAAAAAGCAGGCCTTGTCTCTGAAAACCTCAAAAAATACACAAAAATATCTCTAAAGAAAACGGGAAGTTCACCCTCCCTTGTGCCTGAGCACGACATCTATCTTAAGCTGTACAAAACTACTGGAAAGAAATGGTAGACCACCTCACCAGTCCTAATGCCTGTAATAAAGAATCAACATAAAATAGAAGCATACAACAAATGCGTTGCTTGTCGTTGGTATGGTGTGAAATGGTTAAAATAAGTAGTGATAGGTACCTCATCTCCTCTCCACGAAATGAAGCAATACGTAACTAACCTCCGGAGACCTAAAAATTTGAAGGAGACAGTATATCTGCTCTAATGTATCTCTGGGAGTACACCAACTGACTCGCTATTGCATAGCCAATGGGGACCTCTGGGAATGAGTGAAAACCAGCCCCTCTCCTCGATAGGCCAGTAACGAAATAGATATCCTCCTCAGTTGGCTCATACCACTGGCTACGACCAACCCAAAAGTTTGTTAGGTGGGGATTCCACCTGTAGATAAGCTGTCGCAAAACCCACCATGGCCCTTTAGGATGTACCCTCCTCATAGAAATTGATGAGGTCTATCTCCTTTAGGAGCCCCTGGGTGACTGCAGTAATAGGGCGAGGGTACGTATCTCTCTCCCTCTCTCGTGCCTCCCACAAGCGAACCATGTTATACTTTTCCATGTATTGTTGCTGCTTTTCCCTCTCTTCTCTCCTTTGACGTCGTTGAATGATTGACATATTAAATATATTTTTTTACTGAATGATACATGTATTTAGGAATATACATATATGAATTTGTTTGAAAAACAAAATAGTCGGTGTGCCACAAAAAACACGCATGCACCAGTACGGTGCGTCATATTTTGTCACGCACCAGACGTGGTGCACCTGAAAATTTTCAGCACACCTCCCTCCTGGCACTGTTACAAGGTCAACGATATGGCAGTATAACAGACCACACCATTGACTATGTACCAATGTCGAGAGGGTAGTATGCTGACCAAACTAGACGCCCTGGGGTGTATAGTTTATTAACCGCATCACCCTCCTGACATCACTACATATTCAATGGTGTGGTCGTTTACATGACCACACCGTTGACTATATCAAGTTCAGGGAGGTTGTGTGCTAACAAAATTACCCGCCCCGAGGCAAATATTTCTGTCAATGCACCGCATTCCCACAATTCGACATGGTCAATGGTGCAGTCGTGTAACAGACTGCACGACAATTTTTTTTAATTTTAAAATATCACGGTGCGTCATTTTGGTATTGCCCCAAAACCAGTGTGGAAACCGTTAGTAGCGGTTGTGGTACAGTCTATAAATTTACAGGCAACACCGCGAACTCATGCATGCTGAACGGTTCGACCGCACCACGCAGGAATTTTTTTTTTAAATAAGGTGAATTTTAAGGTATTTTAGAAAAATAATCTTCTAGAAGGTTTAATTATGGAAAAACAAGGAAAATACCTATACATTTGGCCATCAAGGAGGCATATTGGCTGCATAATTTGTAAAACTAAATTTTCCCACCATTTTTCAAAATTCGAAATGGAGATGGTGGGCAATGGGAAGCAACAATGCGTGCAATGGGAGCACCAATGGCAGGGTGCCTCACACAGGGTAAATTTTCACTGGTTCTTGAGAGCTCTGGAGCACTGAAAAGTGAAAATGTGGATTTTTGGTCGTAATTATTTTTTTATTTAACCCTGTTTTGGTGCACGGGTTTTATAGGCGCATTGGTGCGGTTTCTTAAAATCGCACTGGGTTGTTTTAGTTTTGGCACGGGGTTTTCGGACACACCGGTGCAGAATATTTGTAGAGCACTGCTGCGCTACAATAATGAGACGCACTGACCAGGTTTGTACCAAGTGCACAGTGTCCCAGTGTGCCAATTTTTTGTGCGCACCAGTGCTTTCTCGATTTTAACGCACCGGTGCAGTTTGGGATGATAAATGCATTGAAAGAAAAACATCTGCAAAAACATCCACCTGCCTACCTCCCCTAATAACCGCCGCTACAAACGAATGTAGGGCTATTTTTATAAAGGGTTCCTCAAAAACATCCACTAAAGTGTCTTTTCCTTGTACTGTAGTTTGGTAAATCCTAAACTATCCCATTTACCCTATAAATCTACTACGTCCCAAAGAGTTGGGTTGGATTTTGGACATTACTAGTGCCCTCGTGCAACTATTTTGAGCTTAAGGAATCATCATTTGTTGATGTATTAAGGTTTAGCTTGAAGTTTTTCTTTGTGGAAAGGAAGTACAAGATAATTGGGGAGACATATACAAAGTCAAGAATCCGTAAATGGTTGTAACTCTCTCCTTCATTTATTAATAAAAAGACACTCTTTTTTCCTATAATTATGTCATGTTTATGCTTATGCATTTCAATTCCTTTTGAATAGTTGATTAGAGACATTAGCTTATGCTATGTGGATATTTTAGTTTTCTTGTTTGTTTTAGTCATTTTGTAGGTTCCATTTATAAAATTTGGAGCTAGAGTTGGAGCCTACAAGCAAGGAGAAGAGGAGGCCTTACAAATAATTCCATGTATGTGTTTCTTCTGTATTCTAATTTCTCTAAGGAGAACATAGATATTTTTTCCCTGTTGATTTTAGAAAAGGACACTAGAGCTAGGGATTTCTCTTTTGTTTACAAAAGAGATTTTTTCAGAGTAATGGTCCTAGATAAATAGGGATGGAACCTTCCATTTATGCCCATGTGCCTTATGCATATTTCCAAGGACCAATGACCTCATTTACATTCATTTCTTCGAAGCAGTAATAATGATTTTGGAATCTAGTGCGATTTATAAACTACATTAATGATTTATAAAATTGATGCTTCTTTATGTCCCACTTACCATTTATCAATTATGTTGATTTCCCATGCCATTTTTATATCTTCAATGTTATGGTTAGATCTGTGCTTCATACCTAAACCCATAATATTTCACTTTTATATTTGCTTCATATTTAGAAGGATTCGGTTTCTCCAACACAAAGAAAATATTCCTCCACACAAGATAATCAATGATCCAAAGACCCATTGAGAGATATAAGTAATTTGAGTATTGATAATTTTTATACTCATTTCAATATGTATCATATGTAACAAACAAGAAAAAGAAAACAAAATAAATTATGATTATTAAATCATGAATTTAATGTTAATTATTGATGGTATTTTATGTAAAATCATGTTGTTGTTCTTCTAGGGTATGTAAGGTCTGACGATTTATTTTCATGAGCCAAAGAAGTCAACATCATTTTTGTAAGACCCTTTCAAGAAATATGTAATTGTAAAAAGGATTATTTTTTAGTCTAGAAATTCCTAAAATATCTAAGAGTGTAAGTCAGGCCTCAGATCCTTGAGTCATCCTAATATAGGTAATTCCACTACCTCTTAAGGCTATATGAAGAAGAGTTTGAAATCATTTGGAGGACACACTCACTCATAAGCTCAATCTATCAAAAAAGAGTTTCAAATGTAGCTCGGAAAATGGGAAAATGAGACTGAAGGTCTAGAAGAAGCTGTGAGGATGAAATATCTTATTTTGGGGCTCTATCTCTCTCACATGTGTGAAAATATAGGGTTTACGGGATCAATTAAGAGGCTAAAGTTTCATAATTGAGTTGTAGTTGGAAGAAGTGAAACATATTGTAGTTGGGAGGAAGTGT
>JAXQQM020063024.1:0-54822 GCA_034641835.2 Pinus albicaulis
CAAACATCATCTCGGGCTGCATCACCGAACCATCAAGTATACGAATATCGATCATGCTATAAGGACACGACGTAGAAACAATCAAGTTGCATTATTCCCAATTAGCAGCACTAATTGGAATATTCGATTTTTCTCAATTTTGCCTTCTATAGTTTATTTATAAATAAAAAGGTGAGTAAAGGGGGATATAACTCACTTTGGGAATAAAAGTCACTCCCTAGTAGCACAACGGTGTAACTTAAAGGGAGCCAAGGGGGGCCAAGGACCATGTAGAGAGGGGGCCCACGTATGCACGAGGAGGGACTGCGCAGATGGAGAGGAGCACATGGCAAGAGGGAGGCTACGTTGAGGAGATGGGCCTTAGGGTTTTGAGAGAGGCCAACGTTATAAAAGAGAGAGGAGCCTTCTCATTTGGTCATTCGATTATTATGCATTTGAGCTAGTCACTTCGACTTCTTGAGCACGCTGGCTGTTTAGCCTGTCTGTAGCACTGTTTAGTGCATCGAGTGTCTCCGATCGGAGATCTCACCCTTAGCCCCGAGGGACTTCGATTAATTTTCAGCTTCCTGAAAGGTAGTTTCCTACTCGCCTTATGAGATCGATTTGTGGGAGTTGCGGAGGAGCAGTACCTTTGGTGACTGCGCAGTCTTGAGAGGAAGGACGCGGTCTCTTTTGGTGGGAGTTTCGGATTGGGATTGCTTGGAGGATTTGAGCCGGGAGATTGAGCAAGGGGCCAGCCCTTGCATCTCTGAGGATTTTGGCAGAGTTTGGGGTGGAGTTTTGGAGTATTCTCTTCAGTGGCAACGCAGAGCCTTGAGGGATAGCGTATTTCCCCAAGGGGGTGATTTTCAGGGGTCGGCCACTTCCGATATGATTTCTGGGTTTTGTTGGGATCGGTGAGTAGTGGTGGATTCCAGATTTTCAGCTCATTCCGAGGAGGGGAACAACCCCAAATCATCATTTCATTCCAGCAGTAGCAGCTACACGGCAGCTTTCTGGCAGTTTGGATGCAGATCAGTTTGCAACCATTTCTCTGTCATTCTGAGAGATTTTCTTCACTTGCCTTGAGCAAGTTTAGGTGCCATCACTCTGATCACCTATTGTACTCATCTCTATTCTCAGTATAATAAAATGGCTTGGCATTCTGTCTATATTTCTTGAGTATCTGTTGTTGTCTACATTGCTATTATATGCTTTGCTACTGTTATTTATTTATCTGAGCATCACTGTAGTATACCACTTGGTGTGTTCATACTCTTAGACAGAGTCTGGAAAGGGCCAGGTAGCCTCCCGTATCTTGTCCTTTTTTTGCAGGTGGCATATCCAATAAATGCCCCTTCCGCCTATCTCCGGGTTAGAGTTTGCTTGTGTTTTGGAGATATCTCTGAAACGAGATATTACGGTGGTATCAGAGCATAGATCTAGCTCAGCCTGTGGAGCTAGTAGTCTATGACATCGGGGGAGAAGCCCTACATCTGCTACAGAGGTAGGAAGTACAGAGTATTGAGCATAGATTGGAGAACACCTACAGAGAGGGGGACTGCGTTCGGGTAGTGAACGCAGAACAAGAGGAGCTTGTGGTAGACACGGAACATGAGGAGCCTGTGATAGACACAGAGCAGGAGGAGCCGATGGCAGGTGATGATGATGCGAAGAGATTTGGGGAGATGCTCCTCAAATCAGTACAGGATCTGTCAAGGAAAATTGAGGTGATGGGGTAGAGATTCACCGCTGTGGAGGCTAGACAGCGTGAAACCCCAAGGGGTTTCTAGATTGGCAAGGGATCAGGCACATCCCACCATTTGCCCACTTTTCTGGGTGCAGACACAGGGGCAGGAGCATAGCAGGAGCTAGAGCCTGGCCACATGGGTGATTATTTCGCCGAGTTTCAGGCATATGGGCAGGAGTTCAGGGATGCCCTTCCATTCAGAGATTTTGTTCAGCTCCAGCTAGGTTAGTAGACCTCGTAACTTTCACAGAGGGAACATGCACTCACATGACAGGGGCTTACAGCGCACAGTGGGCAGAGTCCATTTACCGACATTTGACGGGTCATCCAAGCGTTCAGAAAAAGCTTGGGTGAAGAAGTTGGATACCTCTTTCCAGCTTGACCGAGTATTGGAGGGGGAAACCATAAAAGTGGTTACCTCGCACTTGGAGGATGAGGGCACACAGGATTGCAGGGAGTTCGAGGATACACCTAGTGTGACACAGGACTCACCCTCATTGGAGACCTCCTTGGCCGTGTCGGTTGATATTGTAGTGGAGAAGGTAGAGCCTACCCCAGTAGAGCTATCCATTGAGGTGATGACTGGAGTTGTGTCTTCGAGTGGTAGCAGCACACGACAGATGGGTGAGGTGTCAGAAGATGTATCCACCTTCGATGAGGCACTAGGAGATACAGAGGTATTGGATGATGGTGGCAGACAGCGGTATCATCGGCTTCGGGCAGACCTTCTAGTTTTGAGAGGGAAGGCCACGTCAGTACGGGAGGCCATTTTGTTGCAAGACAAGGAGCTGGAGGGCATGAGAGTGGCTTGTGCTGAGTCGGCGGCCAAGTTGGCCCGCATTGGGGAACGACTGGATTCCCTGATGGTACAACCGAGGGCATGTTGGAGCGTCAGATCATTCCCCTCCAGGCATGCATGGACGGGACTAGTAGCATTGTTGGGTCACCTCTTCCCATTGGAGAGAGATAGATGGAGTCACCTAGTCAGACCTCATACGTTGGCTTGGTTAGCAGGATGAGACGATCGGAGTTGCATAGTGTGCAACATCCACTTGTTGAGGTTGGATGGCGAGAGCTTTTGAGTTGGTACTCGGTGGAATGGGTTATGGAGATAGTGGTGCAACTGAGTGTAGTTCAGCAGGAGTTTCCAAGTATGGGGAATACAGGAACCCCAGACTGACATTAGGATCCGAGCGGTACTACCTATCGTTTCCCAGGCAGGAGGGTTGACTATGTCTCGGAGGGTACAATTGGCCTAGTAATTGAGCGTGCACATTTGTCGAGGGAGTCCCAGTCAGCTTCAGTGTCCAACCAGTTTATGGGCAAACTCCCTAGGTTGTCTTGGTATGACACTTATACACGAGATCACGAGGTGGTCAACATACCTTGGCTGGAGCTTGTCGGAGGAGGTGGCATTGGCAGGCCACCAGATGGCGCCTTGTATGGGGCCAAAAATTCTTCACCTTTGTGTGGGGCACAGAGGACGCAGCGGAGCCGAGCAGTGGTGGTATCACTACTGACACATAGGGAGATTCACTTCTCGGACCCCTCAGGAAGGGTTTGGAGTGATGATCCATTCGTCGGCGGGTATAGTGATGCAATGGTGGAGACGATGATACCAATTGGGAGTGGTCCGACATGTAGAGGCACAGCTCTAGGTCATCACATCCAAGGATGTGTGGGAGCCTCTAGCATTGAGCAGTGGACTACCGGTGGACATGTAGTTGCATGGTGGTGTACTGTAGTGTGTGGGACTGCATTGTGGAGTAGGAGTGTCCTACATCACATTAAGAACACGCGGGGAGTGACTGATGCCTGGACACAAGCAGGGCTCGAGACAGTACAAGGTGGAATAGCAGTAGCAGAGGGTATCCAGCAGTATACAGGGGTATGCCTCAATGTGCAGTGGCATGTCGAGGAGTACATGGATGATCGGTGGTATGCGAGGGCGTATGGTGCTGCACAGCAGGGTCTTAGAGCACTGCCTCCAGGGAGACTCACGGACAGGGACATCGGGCTTACATTTGGGGGTATTTCACCTAGGATCGATGGGGAGACAGATGAGTGATACTTGATGGTATCTGTGGGGACTCACGCACCTGACCCTCTTCTACATCACTCACAGACACAGTCGATTTTGTTGTTGTCCTTGGGCACTTTGGGCATGAGCAGCGGGATACGCGAGGCTCACCCAAGATATTTGGATGGCACTCAGCACACTAGGGGAGAGACTTCTCAGCAGTGGCACTGGGTCGGTGTGCTAGTTGACAGCCACAGGTCAGGGGATGAGATGATCCTTTATAGGGGTGGCACATCAATCATTGCTAAGCCTACGATTTGGGAGCAAGTCATGAGGGAGACATGCGTCACTCTTTTCTCAGAGCACGCCGAGACCATGCATGAGCAGAGGATACTGGGTTCAGCAGAGGTAGCATCCCAGCATGCGTCTGGACTCTAGACAATGTATCGACACATTATCGAGAGGGTGGATGGCAGATCCAGTGGAGATGTGGCGGAGGCAGGACAGGAGGGCATTCCTTCCGTATGCCAGAGTGAGGAGTCTTCTTCATATGAGTCCATAGGATCAGTTGAGGACGCTTCTGAGGAGGGTGAGCAGTCACGGGACTCTGCGAGAGATACTTTGGGTGAGAGTCACTTGTGACGATCCAGCTAGAGCAGTAGGTGATGGAGCCTGAGTCGATAGAGGAGGACACTATTCACATCAGGCACGATATTCCTTTGGGGGAGAGCCAGATGGGTGCCCACATTGAGCCGATGAGGGATATTCGGCTAACATTGGGATCAGCCATTGAGGTGGGGCAGTCAAATGCACTGACATCGAGTACGGTGACAGCAGTTGCAGATCCATATCCTCTGGAGGTGTTGGAGGTTGATGGGATTGTTTTGCAGGGGGCCAGTAGACAGCGGGAGCATGACATTCCTGATCAGGAGTGGGAGGAGCTGTTGGATATGGTGGAGCATCCATCTGTGGGTCGACACAGGGATGAGGCGCAGATAGATGTACACGCAATCACCAAAGCTGCAGTGTTTTTAGTGTGTAGCACTCTCCAAGAGTACATCGATGGAGTTTGCAACATATCTTGCCCACTTTGGCCCATTATAGAGAGAGGGGCTTCCTTCTGCAGGTAGCTTTCATTGGCAGACATGGCAGAGTAGTGGGATTTGATTACGGGCTGGCGGCAACACTTCAGGCGTGTTCCATATGCAGTTGTTGTTGCTACATTGGATTCTTCTTCTAGGATGGACTAGCGGGAGATCATGAGTTGGTACCCTCTTGATGCTACGGTATTCTTCGTAGGGAGCACAATGGAGCAGGGGCCCTTGGACATAGCAGATGTTACAGATTCCACCTGGCAGGGGGGCACAGGTCGTCGTTTCTTCAGCACTCCATCCCGATTTCAGCAGAGCAGGATCAGCATGGGAGTGAGTCAGGACTTGGATTGGAGAGAGGTGATGAGTTGGTACACAATTGATGGGACAGCTTACACAGTCACAGATACAGCGCAGCAGGGGTCATGGTCTTCGCCTCTTAGAGTATCAGTCATAGCCAAAGGCAATGCGCAGTCCAAGCCGTGGGACTTGAGCGATTATTGGCCATGGTGGCGATGGGATCCGAGAGGATTGTTGGTTGGCTTGTACTGTGAGAGATCAGTATGGGATCCTTGCATTGAGAGATCCCTTCATATCAGGGTGATGCAGAGGACAGGGAAGATTTAGTGGTGCATCTGGGACCCAGGAACATTTTGCAGTGTCGGTGGGGAGCATCAGCTAGAGAGGAGGCTTGTTCAGGCATTGCTTGAGGACAAGCAATTTTTGGCGAAGAAGACTGTAATATTCCCAATTAGCAGCAGCTAATTGGAAATATTAATTTTGATCAATTTTGCCTTATATAATTAAATTATAAATAAAAAGTGAGTAAGGGAGGACATAACTCACTTTAGGAATAAAGGTCACTCCCTAGTAGCACAACGTTGTAACTTAAAGGGAGCCAAGGGGGGCCAAGGACCACGTAGAGAAGAGGGCCCACACATACACTTGGAGGGACTGTGCAGATGGAGAGGAGCACGTGGCAAGAGGGAGGCTACGTTGAGGAGATGGGCGTTAGGGTTTTGGGAGAGGTCAACGTTATAAAAGGAGGAGGAGCCTCCTCATTTGATCATTCGATTATTATGCATTTGAGCAAGTCACTTCGACTTCTTGAGCACGCTGGCTGTTTAGCCTGTCTGCAGCATTGTTTAGTGCGACATGTGTCTCCGTTCGGAGATCTCACCCTTAGCCCCGGGGGACTTCGAGTGCCTACTCAGGCAAGGTAGTTTCATCAGTCTTTGCAGGAGGATCGATTTGTGGGAGTTGCGGAGGAGCAGTACCTTTGGTGACTGCGCAGTCTTGAGAGGAAGGACGCGGTCTCTTTTGGTGGGAGTTTCGGATTGGGATTGCTTGGAGGATTTGAGCCGGGAGATTGAGCAAGGGGCCAGCCCTTGCATCTCTGAGGATTTTGGCAGAGTTTGGGGTGGAGTTTTGGAGTATTCTCTTCAGTGGCAACGCAGAGCCTTGAGGGATAGCGTATTTCCCCAAGGGGGTGATTTTCAGGGGTCGGCCACTTCCGATATGATTTCTGGGTTTTGTTGGGATCGGTGAGTAGTGGTGGATTCCAGATTTTCAGCTCATTCCGAGGAGGGGAACAACCCCAAATCATCATTTCATTCCAGCAGTAGCAGCTACACGGCAGCTTTCTGGCAGTTTGGATGCAGATCAGTTTGCAACCATTTCTCTGTCATTCTGAGAGATTTTCTTCACTTGCCTTGAGCAAGTTTAGGTGCCATCACTCTGATCACCTATTGTACTCATCTCTATTCTCAGTATAATAAAATGGCTTGGCATTCTGTCTATATTTCTTGAGTATCTGTTGTTGTCTACATTGCTATTATATGCTTTGCTACTGTTATTTATTTATCTGAGCATCACTGTAGTATACCACTTGGTGTGTTCATACTCTTAGACAGAGTTCTGGAAAGGGCCAGGTGTACTCCCGTGATTCCCACTCCTGATTAGAGGTGGCATATTCGATAAATTCCCTTCTAGATATCTCCGGGTTGGAGTTTGTCGTGTTTTAGAGATATCCCCGAAACGGGATATTACAAAGTCAAAGGGGAAAACAAGAGTCCCTTTGCCTGATCCGAGGCACCAAACAAGAGTGGAAGCTAGAACCAAGGTACACTGCCCTCTAGACCTATCTTCTAGAATGAATGTTTTGATGTCGACAGAAGGAGGTATGCCATAGGTGAGGCAATAAGGGATCCTCAACTAAGGCATGAGAGAAAATAGTAGAGTGACTGACAGATTGACACCAGGGATGATGATGAAATGGAGGGTACTGAGTAGTGGAAGAACGACTTACCTTGTTAGAGCATAAAGGGCATGGATGACTTGGTAGCAACTAACACAATATCAAAGGGGATAGGGGATAGTAGGACTAAAGGCCATAATGTGCGACACAAGAGATGAATGAAGTAATGAAGGATGGAGGACTATAGTGGGATACAAAGGGACTCGGGATAGACTCCATGGATGCGATGATGACTCAACTTGGATGCTTTAAACAAGGGTGACTCAATGATGTTGCCACATAGAAAAGGTCCAATGGGGACCATAAAAAAATGAGTTCATGATGGCTAATCATGACGAAAATCGACACGAGCAAAGACAAGGATGGAGGCAAAGTGGTTCCCCAAGTACAAGTGTTGCAAGTGAAGAAATTCGATTTTTAGGAGTGGTGAAGTGACTCTTCTTGGAAGAAATGTGTCCTGGTTAAGTATCAAATCACAAACAACTAATAGATACCCATTTGAGGTCTCGGTGAGAGCTTTCCAACGGTACAGATGGTTTGTCAAACTGAGCTACGGTTTTGCCGCAGCAGGCAAAAGAAAAATATGAGGTTTCTCTTTTAATAAGGCATTTTACCTCCAAATTCACTCATTTGAAAGTGTAGCTATGGTGAATGTAGAGAGGAGAGAAGGCCCTAAATCTTGCAGCGATCGTAGTAGACAAACCGACCATTGGAATCGAGATCCGTTAGTTGCAGGTAAGAGGCCTAACCCTACTCTTTTATTTAAGGGGATCAAATTTTTAGTTTAGGCACCGAGAGCTCATGAACAGGTCAGGTCCCACTTTTTGGGGTCTGTTCTGCGACCTGGGTAGTAGGTACTGGGCATAAAACTGCGACCTATCCCAGGAAATGAACTGAAAAGTGCCACTTATCAGAGAAAGGGGGTTTTAGTGCTGTTTTTGGTTGAGATCTGGGATTTTTATGGTTGAGGGGCATGGGTGCCCCCAGGCATGTTATGGTCATGCAAAAATGTATTTAGAAAGGGGGAATCTAAACACGTTTTCATGATGTGGTGCGCTATTTGTTTTCGTTATGGTTATGCAGATCGAGAAAGGGAATGGAGGATTACTAATATCCGTTGGTATTGCACAGGAATAACAAAGCGGACTTAAGTTGGGTTGGGTGGCTACATGAAGTCACTATCCCAAAGAGAGTGATTTGGAGATTACGAATCGGTGCTTCCCAGAAAAACCACAAAGTTGGTCAATGACAATGTCTAGGGAATCAAGCTTGTTGATGTAAGATGAGGGAACGATAAGGGGTATTGTCCCTAGAGTGATCTAAAGTGATATGGGACTCTAGAGGTTCTTCTAAATGTGGAATAATAATGGTACTAGAGTTGACACGACGAGATACACTAGGAGAGTTGTGGAGAATTTCTTCTCTAGGTCTCTCAAATATGGGTGCCCCCTTACCCAAACATTGGGTATCAATGTAATGGCCACCATTAGGGGAATTTTGAGGTCTGAAATGGGCCTCCTAAGGAAATTATAAAATAATAGTGGAAAAAATCAAATAAGATTTGATGACATCATCAAATTTTAGAGGGAAAATGAAAAAACTACTTTTTCAACTCATATTTTCAACTTATCTCCCAAATTTTTTACTCAAATTTCAAGCGGGAGTACTCGTTGGATGCGAAATTTAATTCCCCATCCAAGGAGTACCCATGTTGCATACTTTCGATGGGTCCTACTACACGGAAAATGAGAAATACATAAAAAAACGTGATTACAATCACGTTTTTTTATGTATTTCTCATTTTTCGTGTAGAAGAGTTCATCGAAAGTATGCAACATGGGTACTCCTTGGATGAGGAATTAAATTCTGCATCCAACGAGTACTCCCGCTCGAAATTTGAGTAAAAATTTTGGGAGATAAGTTTAAAATACGAATTGAAAAAGTAGTTTTATTATTTTATTATTTTTTAATATTTTTACTTTTTTACTCCAAAAATGGTGAATCATCCATTATGGATGACATCATCATCTTGAATCCTATTGGTTGTTATAAATTTTATTTTTGTTGTACATTTTTCTTATGAGGCCCATTTTAGACCTCAAAATTCCCCTAATGAAGGTGTATGTGGTTCGAATGCATGGGTTCAATGTAAGGGGTGATAGATAAAGTCAGGGGTGGTGACTACTTCCATAATGTCATTATCATAATAGAAGATGGGGTGATTGGTGGAAGAAATACCACCTAACGCGGCGAAGCTACCTGACTCATCATCATAAGAAGAGAGGTTCACATGCGCATTGTTACAAGGGGTGACAGAAAAAAGGAGTAGATGAAGGATCCACCGATGTTGAGCCCAAGGTGATCGCTGAAGGGAGGTCAAGCGAAACAGAAGGGGAAGTCCTAGGGGGGTCTTCCACCGTGGATCTCATAGATGATGACAGGTAGTGGATAGTGGCTGAAGACTCTGTCATTTCAACATCCGGAGGGGGAATGAATATGGGGGTGGATATGTCCTATGGTTTTTCTGAAGCAAAACATGCAAATAAGGGAGCGGTGGAATCATTGCGCTTGGCCTCGAATTGGCGAACCCTTTCCAAAGAGGAGCAGTACTCTTCGAGGCGGGGACAGAGGTAAGTATAGTGGCCATGGAAATCACACAAAGCACATGGGTGATTTGTGCGCAAAGTCTTTAGTTTTGGGACTGAATTGGGTATAGTGACATATGCCTCTCGGATATCAGACTCCAGAAATGCTTCGTTAACCATGGGCTTGAGATGAGGCAATTCAAGACAATTATGGGTGGCATGACTGACGACATCACACAATGCACAAGGCTTTGGAGGTGGAAGATGAGCAGGGTCAATCAGGGCAGCCTTGTCTTTTGATGCCCTCTTGCGAGCTTTGCCCTTTTTACCCGAAGCTGTCACAATAGGAGAAGGTTACTGTTGAGGTGACTGAGGAACTATAGCAGCAGGAGAAGTCATAGGGACCGGTTGAATCGGGGTCAAAGCAAGATAAGGTTTGGGTTGACCAAGCAGGGTAGCAGGTGGGGGATCAAGGTACTAGACAGAAATCCCCAGGGTTAGGTTGGGAAGAGATAGGGTAGCCATGACAGGTAATGTGAACACTCCAAGAGGGGGAGCTAGGAATGGTATCTGACCGGAGGGGTAATGGCCAAGTGGGATGGCTCCGAGATGGTTAAGGCCTGGAGGAACCATTCCATGAGGGTAGAGAGGCTCATGGATACCAGTTTTAGGTGAAGGGCCAGGAGGAGGAGGTCCAGAAGGCTGAATCGAAGGGCTAGGAGTAGGCTGCAGAGGGCGAGGCTACTGACTAGCCGAAGCGAGCCGCTTGAGGGAAGCCCGAGACGATTGCATCATGCAAACATTCAATGAGCTGGGATCAGAGATAGGAGGAGGAAGATCAGGGAATGTACTAAGAAAAGAGGAGTCTTTTTAGACTCCGGGTGAGACACTGGTCAAGGGATCGACGATTTGCTTATTGGCCACTGAAGATATGATGGACTCAGGGGAGGTTTGAGATTTTGGTTCATAATATGTCAACTGGTCGATGGTGACTATATTTCCATTATGGGGAAAGGACATCTTGCGGTGAATCATAGATGGTATAACAGACATTACATAGGTGTAGCTACGACCCAATAGAATGTTGTAATCTAAGGGGGCGTCAATGAATTCTACGTCAACGTAAGCAATCTTGCCCGCAAGAGTAATAGGTCAATTGCGGAACAGACAAATGGGCTAGGAGGCATGAACATCCCACGCTCAGAGAGTAATCGTGCAAGGGGCCAACTCAGGCAATCCGAGTTGCTTCCAAACCGAAGAAGACATCACACAGGTGGATGCCCCCTCATCAATGATACAAGGGGAAACGTTGGTGTTACAGATCTTGATTGGGATTTGGAAGGCGATGGAAGTAGGAAGAGGAGGATGTTCTTACCGATCAACATCAAAGGCGATTAATCGATCATCTGAAGTGCCCATGGCAGATAGTAGAGCTTTTCGTTGTGAAGGGCATGATTGGAGGAGTTCCAGCATTGAGATGGCTGCAGGAGATTGCGCCAAATCATCTACTATACTATACGAATGGCTAGATTTTCCATAAGCAATATTTTGGCATAATGGTCCCTTAGGGATCTTGGTATGAACCTCCACCTTAGGCTGAGGGATCTGCAAAGGACCATTAGGTGTCGAAAGAGGCTTTGTAGAACCTGAAGAAGGGGGCTCGGGGGCAGACGTACCAGGAGGCTTGTTGTACTGACGGGACCGAGTCTGACGTTTGAGGTCTACGGTTATAGGTTGGTCAGAGTTCATAATGATAATATGGTAATCAAAGGTACCAGATGGAGGAGGTTAAGTGGCCACTTGACCTTCAGGTGGTTGGGTAGCCACGAATCCTTGCTGAGGGAAAGGATTACTAAACACAACTGACTGACTAGGTGCAACATTGGGAGGGACGGAAGGGGAGGCTTTCTGTCCTCACAATGTTGCTTGAGACTCCCATATCTGCCTCATATGTGGTAAAAGAGGACAATCATGCGTGTAATGACCATAAACACCACAACAAGAACAAGGCTTATTCGTGCGAACATGCCTGTCTTGCTTGGGTTGAGTGCACAGTTGCTGGTTAGTAGTGTTAGGTGCATTATTTTGAGGATTAGGTCCAGGATTACTAGGGGCAGATTGATTTTGAGTGCCTTTCCTCTTCTTTTTGGAAGGAGGAGGATTAGTTGCACCCTGCTGTGCATACACTTTCCCCTGAGGGGGCAGTGGCTACTGTTGCGGGGGTTGAGAAGGCAAGGGAGGCGGAGGTGATAATGCTTGAGGAGCTGGAGCACTAGGCTATGGATACAGATAACAAGGAGGTTGGGTAACATTGTGGTAAACAGGAGGGTGGGAAAAAGGAGGAGGCATGCCGTATCCGGGATACATGCTATCGGGAGGGGGAAAAGTGCAGGAGGTGCTGGCTCCTCCCTAGGGGAAACCATAGCCCATGGGACGCTGAGGGTATGGGTTAGAGAGAGCTCCAATGATACCATCGGTGACATGAGATGCCCCCAGTGCGTTGGCACCACCGGGTCTAGGAAGATCAGGTATAACGGTATAAACATAACCTGACTGAGCATAGATCTGGTCATATTTTAACGTAATTTGGAGAGTGGATTCTTTGGTTTGAGGGAAATGCGATGCGACATCTTTGCCAATAGAAGGAAAAAAGGATCTAAGGAACCAGTCCATGTAGACACGGTCTTCGAAGGTAGGGGCTCGACATAGGCTCTTTCTTCTCCGCCATTCCTGGACATGATCGGATAGGTGGGTCACAGATGATTGACAAAAAGAATTCAAAAGTTTGGTACCAGTGTCATAACGGAGGGGAAGCTGGAAATAAGACAGAAAAGCCCGGGCAAGAGTTGCAAAGGTGGTATGAGAGGATGAGGCCTGATCAACATACCACTTAGAAGCTTCACCAGTAAGAGTGCGTTGGAACAACTGAAGACGGATAAAGTCATTGGTAATGGAGTTAGATGAACACCACATGTGGAAAGATCGAACATGATTTGTAGGATCACCACATGTGGAAAGATCGAACATGATTTGTAGGATCTTCTCCAGCAAGACCTTCAAACTTGGGAATTTCGGAAGGGAGCTTGGTCGGCATAGCAGGCCAACTAGCGTGATGGTGTATAGGGTCATTGATAAAATGGTTAAAATCGGGAAGACTAAGGCTTGCCATATAGGGGAGCAAGGGCGCAGCCGGGGTAGTTCCTGTTTCGGTCCCACTAGTAGTATTCCTAGCATTAGGGCCGGGGCTACCACTAGTGTTAGGTCCTGAACCAGACATGGTGAAGGTGACAGGGGGAGAACCGGGGGCGGAACCAGAAGGGGAACCCAATGAACCAGAAGAGGAGTCAGAGTGCAGACTCGGTGGAGGACTAACTCGAATCCTATGCGAAGGAGTAAGTCTTCCTACCAAAAACCGAGGATGAAGGCCAAGAAGTCTCTGGGATAAATGACTTAGTGGCGCAATGGTGAAGGCACAAAAACAACACAAAGGGAAGAGAGACCAACAAGGGCGAAGAGGTGCAGGATCAACTGATTACAAAGTCGAAACAAGGGTAGAAAAGTGCAGGATCAATTGATTTCAATGTTAAAAGTATTTTCTTGGTGATGTTAACCAAGATCTTCTTCACTTAGGGTGTGTATGTTAAGTGTGTAAATTTTAATTTTTAAACCCAGACGTTTGTAGAGAAAAATAAAAAACTATGTTGTATAACTGTAAATAAACTTGTAGATAACAGTATATGAAACTGAAATAACAGAAAATAAACAGCTAATTATGCATTAATCTAAACCCAAGGAGGCGGGCCTCTCAACAACTAGTCTGTAGGTGGGAAAAAATCTAGTCAAAACACACCAAAATAGCCAATAAATCTAAGGTATGGAGTGACAATGATCTAAAGGTCAGATCTGCTGGAAATAGGTGTAGAAAAACAACAAGAAATCAAAGGAAAAATTGTTTTGAATGAGGTGGCGAAAGGCTATAACCCGGAGGGAAGCGGAGGGGACCCTAGAGGAAAAACCAAACAAAACTAAAAGGACTGGTGTTTTGGATGGATAAATAGCCAATCTGAAGTGGATTTGAAGGTAAGGTATCAGATCTGAAAAAATGGCCGGATACTCTGAAATTTCAGACAACCTGCAGTAGCTAAAACTCTTCCACAAAAGGTGGAGGGTACTGAAGCCCTAGGGGGCTAGGTTCCCACTTTGATGAGAAAAACAGAACAAGTATAGGTCCAAAATGGGTGGAGACGGAGGTCAAACAACCCTGAACAGAGGCCTAGACAAACCTAGAAAAAGCTGAGAAAAATTCCAGCAAAATTCCAGGTCGCAGTTTCTGACCTGTTTTCTGCAGAGGTTGCAGGTTTTGGCCCAAAAAGTGTGACCTGCATTTCCGGCACTCTCGGGAGCAGGTTTCCTAAAAGTTTTTCATCTCAGCTGCAGCTGATGCCTGTCACCTGCGCAATAGGTCTGAAAACACACATAAGTTAGAATTTTCAATGTTCTAGGGTTTTATAGGTTAAAAACAACATCAAGAAAAGAAAAAGAAGAATCTGAAGAGAAATCCTAGGGTTTGAAGCAGCTGGATATGCAGGGATCTGAAAAACGACAGAGGTCATAATCATAAACCCTTGTACAGTTGCCAGTTGTTAGTATGAATCTTAATTGCAAGCATACAAAAAAGGCTCACTTTAGCCGCGCATAATAAACAACCCTAAAAGCAAAGATGGCTGCTAATATCTTTAGATCTGCAATTAGTTGACCAAGATAAATGCTGCAAAAATCTAGATCTATGCATTAAAATACATTAAGCAGTAAATAAAAGCAAGAGTTGCTCCATGCATCCAATAGAAAAGATAAGATTGTTTTAAAGAATTTTTTTATTTTTTGACACCTAGGAAGGGAACATAGAAAGATGTTACCAGTCCCCCTCAATGGGATGGGTTCTTGTAAGTCCTCATCACTTCAAATCTAAAATCCCTCTCTCTTGATGGTGTAGAAAACCCAGACAAAAATGGAACTCAAAGGGAGTTCATAAGAAAAATGGTAGCAAAATATGACAATGATGATGGATCAAAGTCAGACCAAAATTATAGATCCAGAGTGAACTTTAGGCAACAAAAGGTAGTGAATGAATGGAAAAACCATTCTGTTTATAACAAAATATTGAGTTAGTCTACATATTGGTGCATAATTAAAATATTATTAACCAAATCAAGATCCAACTTTTATGGAATATTTGTTGGAGGGAAAAAGAATTTGACTTGGGTCAAATCCCTTTATTTGTAAATAATAAATAAATAGATGATTTATTTATTATTTTAAGGATGTGGTTGAGTAATAATCAAATAGATAATGATTTATTTAATTATTTATGAATGATTTAGTCAAATTTAACAAGGAATATTATTTAAATAAGGTTTAAATAATTATTCCTAGAAAATAATAAGATAAATAATAATTTATCTAATTAATTTTCCCGTTTTGGGTTAAATATGACCAGGAATATTAATTAAACTATTGTTTAACTAATTATTCCTTGAGGGAAATCAAACAAATGTGGATTTATTTAATATTTCCTCATGGGGTTTCTTGTTTAGACCATAAACAACTTAATAAAGGTGGTTTACTAAGTTATTTTTCACAAAGAAAAAATTCGTAATTTTATTTATGAGAAACCAAAATTACATGTTGTATGAGCTGGTATATGTCCAAAGACATTCAAATGCCGCAAAATAAAAAAGCAAAGGAGATACAATTAAGATTTTCTCCCCTTCTTCTTTTCAACCTTACGCCAAGCACCAAGTGTTGGCTCGGTCTCGATAAGGACAAGCTGATTTTCTTCTGTTGGTGCTCCATTGTCCTTATCAGAGTCAGATGTGTCTGATGTATGTGTTCTTTTGTATCCCCCACTGTCTAGTGTTCCAGGTACCATATCCTGCTGAGTCTTTGTGGTGGTGTCGAGCTGCTCTTGCATTTCCTGTTCTTGTGTGCCCAAGGAAGTATCTGTTTGTTGATTCTCATGTGGTGAAGGTTCCACTTCTTCTTCCTATAATTCTGGCTCTTCAGATGGAAATTTCCAACCTTTTGCCGCTTTGCCTGTTTTCTTTTTTTTCCTGTTATCCCTTTTTGCTGTCGGGCACGAGTTTTGTAGGTGGCCTGTGCACCTGCATATCCGGCATCTGAAGGCGGTATTCTCATAGTCTAAATGCTGTGTCCATCTCTGTTGTTTGTTGTTCAGCATAATGGACTCTGGGAGTCCCTTGCTCAAATCAACCTCCACACAGATTCGTGCGAAGGTGAATATGCGCTCTTCCAGGCGTTGAGTGTCTGTTTTAATGTATCTACCTAGGGTGTTTCCAATGCAGCCAAGAACATTTTCATTCTAAAAATGTAGCGGGAGATTGTAGAGCCTTACCTAGACCGGCATTTTGGTCACCTCCATGGTGTTGGCATCAAAATTTGGGAACCATGGTGTAATGAAGAGTCCCGTGGAGCCCCAGAACCATGGTCCCTGGCTGAAAATGGCATCTCTAACCTCAGTGGATGTAAATTTGACAATGAAGAACCCCTTAGAACATAGGTGTATTTCACAGTCCATGGTCCAATTTGTAAAAATCCAATGGAACAGCTCCATTGGTTTGGGCCAGAAGCAGTTGAATCTGCCTATAATTTCTTGGGATTCGTAGGCAGTTCTATGCATATCAATATCTAGATTGTCTATGTTTATTTCAGGCACGTTGTCCTGCAGTTCTACAATATATGGCTTGGGGGAACTTTCAGCAGGGGCGACAGGTACTGTGGGAATGTTTTTGTCCCCCTGTAATACATTCCTGTATGAACCTTTTGTGGGTACTGTTTTGGATGCACCTGCACCCATGGAGGATCCATGTGCCCTGTTTTGGCCCATCATACCACCCCTCAGTCTGAGGTTGAGGCAGATGGAAGACCCAGTGACAATGGAGTAGTCATTAACCGAGCAATGGTCAGCTAAAGATTTCCCCCCAAAAATCAGAGACTGTGAATGAACTGGGTAACCCGCCATAGACTGGATGACTTCCTTCAGGTGTAGTATATAATCTATTGTTCGAATCCATAGAATAAAGCAGTTGCCTACAGGAGGCTTAATGAACACTTGATATGGAGTCGAGCCTACCTGAGAATCGATGTTGCAGATATGCTGGCTGCGTTTTTTGTCTATAGGCACATCATCGTGGGCCTGTTCCTGGCTCAGAAGGTCCGAGTGCAGCCATAGAGACCGCATAAGGTCTGTATTCCTTGAATCAGCTGCTTTGGAGAAGTAAGCAGGCCCTTGCGGCCTCTGATTTATATGCTGCTGTGGAGGCCGCAATGCAGTCAATCCCCTACAGTGATGGCCCGAAGCCCAATAACTGCCCATCATCGAGGCCCAGGGCGTGGATGTGAAGGCCCGTATGCAAAGGGAAAAGTCAAGCAGTATCCTCTCCCAATAAACGATAAAAATTGAAATCCCAGCATGAGCAACCGACCGAAAAAACAGAGTATAGTGCTCACTGGCACCATGAGAGTTGCAGCAGAGAACATACCCTGGCGATGGTTCAATGCCAAAGCCACCAAAGAACCAATGGCACTCGCAGGGACATATTCCATACCGCGCTATATTTTTTGATAGACTGGTCAGGCACCAGTCCCCCTTTCTGTTGGTTCTGCAAGGTGTCCATGAACCTGCCACAGCAGAAATATAGAATTTCTTAGGCGCGAATGGAATCCCAGCCCAAAAAAAGTCACAAGGAGCAGCAATGGTAACGCGAAGTCTCATTCCATGGAGGCGCCGCCTGAGCATTGATCTCCAACCCGCGGCGGCGATGGAGGACTGTAACCCTAGAACGAAAAAAATTTCTCCCGCGCGCGCCATCGCGTTTCTGTGGTGGTTTACTAAGTTATTGTCATAGTGAAAGCAATTTTACTTAGGGTAAAATTGGTCTTACATGTTGTACTTAGGTCCATCTAATAGTAACAGGTTAGACGACCAAAAAATGGTGTAACAGAAAGGGTGAGGGAGCTGTACCCTCACCTGCTGAACAATTGATAGTATATTTTGGGGTCCAAAAGGCTTGTAGTGGGGAGGAATGATCAGAGGCTCATTATTTAGCTCAAAAATTAAAGTGCTAAAAAATTATCCAAACTAGAGCAACCAGATAAAGCTCATCACCAGGATTCCAACACAACTCGTTTCATCAAAATCCGAGTTCGTATGAGTAAGTTACGGTCTGCTGTTCATTTTCTCAAACATGTAAAAAATGTGCAGAACAATGACAGACAAATGACTTGATAGTCTAGTGATAAAGGGTAGCAACTAGTTTCAGTGATAATGGAACTGCTCAAAACACATAAAGGTCAAGAGGTTGGCTAATAAGACCACTCATCACAGCGGTTCCTAAGGAAAGGGTAAAACAACCAAGTGAGAGAGTATGATCGACCAAGTAGATGGTGACGATGGAATGAGAAAACCGAGGTTCATCTGGAAAAAACAGGTTGATAAAATGGAATTCATGGGAGGTAAAATGCGAATGGTTTCATTTTTACACAAGCTTGAAATGGTTTCACTTTTTGACAAGATTGAAATGGAGGAAAAACTCTGCTTGAAATTGGTTTCATTTTTTCACAAGCTTGAAACAGAGACAAACTATGCTTGAGAGCGGTTTCATTTTTACAAAAGATTGAAACAAAGAAAAATTATGCTTGAAATTTTGCATGCCCCTAACATAATGATTCAATTTGAGGTACATGCCCCCTAAGCTTCACCTCATTCACGTAAGTAGCTATTGGTTACTAACAGGTGGATGGATTGAAGGTTTATTTACGAGATTAAGTGAAAGACTCGACTAGGAAGGGGATTTGTTTCTTTTTTTAATGAGGATGACATAGTTAAAGAACTATCCTCATGACACCTTGTTTTATTTATTAACGAGCTTGGTACAAGAAAAGGAACTCTGCTCTGAAGAGCTTGTTTCATTTTTTAAGGAGCTTGACACAAGAAAAGGAACTTTGCTCCGAAGACTTGATCATGGCCCATAAAAGGTCATGGCTTCCAAGAGGTTCTGATCAGATGGGACAACAACACTCTGGAAATCAGACTTCAACTCCCCCGGTACATGATGCACTGTATCACTAACAAGATCATCAACATACATGAGAATGGAACATGTCGCCACATAATTGACCTGTGCTGAGGATGATACCAATAACATGTAATAACCATTTAGGGATGATGGTTAATTGGGAGCCATATTAGGATGAACGAACGATAGCTGATCTATGGCCACAATTATCCCTTCATGTGGGAAACACATCAGGCGAAATAGAGAAGATACAAGAGCTCCGATGACATACGTGTAGTCACGCCCAAGGGGTAAGTTAAAATCCAAAGTGCCTTGGAAAACCATCATGTCTATATAGACAATATTTCCTCCCAAAGTAATAAGCAACTTTGGAAGGATCCTTAACGGTTCACTGGCTCCTCTATTAAGCGCTAACAAATTTTGGGTAATAGGCACAAGCCGCGGAGAACCGAAAGCTTTCTAAGTAGTTGAGGACAAAATACTAACATATGCGCATTCATATATTATTGTGCTAGGTATGACCACATTATAGGCCTATACTGTGATTTCATATGGCACGTAATAAGGAAGATGATATCCTATCAATCGACTCCAATCAAAGGAAGCATCCAGCCTACTTAGAGGGGGTAAGGTGGGAATAGGAGAACTTCCCCCCTTATGTTACGGGAACGAGAGTATCACCCTCCTGTACTATGGGAATGAGAGGATTTCCCTCCAATTCATGGGAATATGAAGAAAAAAAAATAACTTGAGTGGTATGAGGTGCACTCACTATAAGAAAGACTTGATCAACTTAAGTTGGAATCATGTTGACTATTTTTTCAACCAATGGTTGGTCAGGAATAGACTCATGGGATTCACTTTTAGAAAGAGTGGGATTGACCATAGATGACTTCTGATCGATTACTTGATCAACTAGCGGAGGCTCAGGGAAAATCTTTCTATAACCAACTAGAAGTTGGGGCTGAGAAGTTGTAAGGTTATCCAACACTTTGGTGGCTTCATCCATATAAGGACAAAGTGAATGGGATAATTCCCTTCACATAACCTACAAGGAAATTTGACATTACCCTTTTTTCTAGGGACCTTACTACTACTAGTTAAGGTTTTTTTACCAACATGATCTCCAGAGGCCAAGGACAAAGGCTGATGCGAGCTGGTGGACCACACTTCTAAAACCTTGGGAATACCAGGAAAATCTCTAAGAAGGTGGTCACCCTTACATAGCTTGTAAGGGAATTTCACTTTGTGGGACTGATTGGAAGGTTTTTCAACGTCAATCACATTGGTAGAAATGGTTTCTTGGTCGGCTCCTTGCTTATTTTGCTTCTTCTTCTTCTTCATCCTCTTCTTCTTCTTCTTGGATTCCTGGTTACTATAATCCAGATGTTCATCAAGAGAAGAGGAAGAACGGGGTGAAGAAACAGGGGAAGAGGGTGAGGGGTCAAGCTTAGGATCAAAATGAGGTTGGCACTATTCAGGTGGAGCTGAACTTGGTTGAGAATCAGCTTGGACATTTTGAATCATCGGGGTTGAACATAACCAAACTGGAAAACCAATGGTTAATCCCGAGAGGGAGAACGTTTCCATATAGGGAGCGCCAAATTTCCAAAAGAAGGAAAAGGACTAGGATTCCCATATGAGGGATTCCCTAATTGGTAAACTTAGAAACTATTGCCATTAGTCTCAACCTAAGATTTGCTATGGAGTTGTGCACGGGTAAAATGTTATTCCGTGGGCAGTAAATTTTAGAAATTAAACACAAAATAAATGAAAAATGGTGAACTAGGCATAAATGATTACCAGGTATCAGTGAACTGCAATATACACCTTAGCAAAATTTTTTTACCAACTACTTAACATACGACAACCAATCTCCCCGAATGTTGTGTTCAGTGTATCAGGTTTACAAGGCAACCAAATTAGTTACCTATGGTAGGTTTGCAACCTAGTGGGGTCTCCCAATATATACTCGAAGGTACGTGGGATTCTTGTCCGTAGTAGCGTTGTCTAATGTGTAACCGTATGATGAGAGTGTCCCCTTATAATTTTCATATGTGGAGAATAGTCCTATATAATTCCATACGTGGGACGGGATATCGCCCCCGGAATGTAACATAGTCTATTAGTGACAAATTCTACGCTTAACGACACCAGAACAAGTATATAGCCTAGACCTCTATATGTTTGTGTTAATTTCAAATGCTCCTTAAGGTTAATTGAATAAATTTTAAATTTGATCTTGATTATGTTTCACTTTTGGGCTATATAAAGTTGTCACCTTAATCCTATAATGCATATAAATGCAAAAAAGAATCCATTTTGTTTCGATGAACTGCTAAACTAATGAGGGAAAAAATGTAAACAAGAGTGAAAAACAAAAGTAATGCAATAAGCAATGAAGCCCCCAACTAGTTTAAAATCACTAAAATGAAACTTTTAAAAATTGAATTTTCTTTCACTATCCCCCAAATGCAAACTTAGTGAAAAATGAAATCACTTCTCTTTCCACTAAGATGCATTAAACATATTTTTGTTTTTCTTTTACTTTGATACAATAAAAAAGCAAATTAAAACTAACCAAATGAATAAAAAATTTGCAAAAAATCACACTTTTCACTTTTTCTTTCTCGAATGGAAGACATATCGTTTAAAAAATACTAAAATGAAAAATGACATTCACTATTCTTTTCAAAATGAAAACAAACCAATTCAAAAGTTCAAAACGAAAATGAATTTCAATCTAGCATTTTGAAATGGGAAATCAGAACAAAACACACACTTTCAAACTTGTGAATCAAACAATTGTAATATATGTTTGAAAATTAATCGAAGGTGATTCCAAAGTGCGGTGATGACACAGTGCAAAGGGAAACAAACTCAAACACAAGCCACAAGTAAAGTGGAATGGTGTTTGGAATGATTGCAGGAAAAATCTGAAACAAACATAGTTCTATAATGACAAACACAAGTGACAAGTGAAGGTCAACTGACCTAGGAGATCTAGAAGATGATTTAACTCCACTCAAGCACAAGAAAAGTCAAATAGGAAAATCATCCAGTTAAACAAAGTGAATCAAGCCAAACATAGTGGTAGCAGGCCATTCAGACTTGAAAGACATTGCAGAGGCCAAGACACACTGGAAAGCTAAAGGGAAACCCTGGATTTTTTCCTATCTATGGGATTATCGCATCTATGAGAAACTAAATAGTGCTCAAAGGTAGATCAAAGCGATTGTGTTACAGAAAACGATGCTGTTAGTGCTACTGTAAGAGCAGAAAAGCACTGAGAGAGAAATACAAGGAAAAATAAAAATAATTCCCACTCAAACCAGACTTGACACCCTTAAGCAACGACCAAATCCTATGCAGACCTACATAGACCTAAACAGACTCAGATCTCAATGATCGGTCAAACTGATCAAAAACCAAACTATAAAAGGGAAGTCAAAGAGGCTAAAGCTCCCCAGTGGAGTCACAAATTTTTCCAAAAGACAATCCCCTCTTCAGACATAGGCGATCTCTCTAGCCCTAGATTAGGTCTAGAAACTTACGAGACTATCTAATGAACACTTTCTTAATTAACATTCAAAACAGGATGAGAAAGGGAAAATGAACTACCACTTCCTGATGCTATGCTCATCTCTTTGGTGAAGGCCTTAATCCACAATCCTTCAGGCTAGATCCTTGCTCCTAGTAGCATTTGAATACCTGCAGGTGATCAAGAGACAACAAAAAACGTGATCCAATACAAAGCATACGTTGAACATCAATTAATTAAAAGATCAAGGATAATTAGGCTAATTATATGGATATCCAAACAAATATAGAAAGTGAGACACCGATACATTATTGATAATATAAAAGAGGAAGCTTACAACCATGACCTTGATGTTGGAGGCCTCCCTTTGGTGTAATCCGAGTCCAAAACGAGGCTCTTAAGCAATCCTTCTCCCGAATAGAAACTTCGGCATTAAAAAAACATAGGAATATGCAGGATTAATGATCAGACCAGACCAACAATGACCAACCAGTAGTGGAGGGACGAGGATGAATTTATAGGAAGGGAGAGGGAGTTAGGAGCCCATGAAAGAAGGAGGAAGGCCCACTTTTCATGGGATAATCTGCTATTGATAATATCAAGAGCTCAAAATGATAGAGCTTGACCCTATCTCCACCGAACAAGATCCATATCGTCTTCGTGGAAACTTCTAGAGGTCGAAGCTTCTCCTCCATTTGAGGAAACACTTCCAGAAAGGTTTCAACACGGTTGTTTCATTTAGAAAAGTGTTGACAACATTATGCTAGAAAGAGAAACCTGCCTTCAGCATGGGCAGATAACTGGAGAAAATCACTGACCCAAAAATTTAGGGTTTGAGCTAACCTTCTTCAGTAATTATTCAAGAAAACTTTATTTTAGTATTTAAAGGATATCTTGATGTGGTTTTCCAAGGTGGATGTACTGCACATTATTCATCACATGACACTTCAGGATCGGGTACGGGAAGTGAATAGGGTGAAAAATTACTTTTTAACATCATGGAAACACAGTAGTTATCGATATGCTACCATGATTAAGGGAGTGCGGGGCCGACGCTGGGAATCCAAAGAACATATTTTACATAACATCTACGGTGCAACAATAAATTCCCTGTTAATTGTCATAGGAATTTTCCATATACCACTTCTTGTTATACACATACATTCACTTCCTTTCGATATTTCCTTACCTCTAGCTTTACAATGTGAAAATGGCTTGTGTCATCCATCGACCAACTTATTTAATTCCCTTCAGTATGATGGTAAATTCCCTGTTAATTTTCATAGGACTTTTCCCTCTCCCACTTTTTGTTACACACACTTTGTTCCGATTACGAGACCTGAATGCTTCTGTTAAATGACATAAATATATCCATCTCATTTGTTATGTTAAAGAGCATACATATCTAGAGGCCCATCAAATAAGAGGAGGGGAGGAGGGGGGGCCACATTTTGTTGTTATTTAAAATACAAGTGTTAGAAAATGACATTTCTAGTTCATTTGTGCTACTGTAATAATGAGAAGCATATAAGAGCTCGTTGCCTATTACTATTTCAAATTTCTGCCACAATGTTTCTATCTAGTAATTTTATTTCTGTCTTTCCATTTACATTTTAATTTGTAAATTGTAGACATAAAGGGAAAAGTTGTTAAATCATCACCCAAAACCTTTGTTAACTTTGAAGACTTGCCTTTGATTGACCGATAGTCTGATGCTCATGAAACCCAGTGCTATTTCGATTTGTATGAGCTTCGAGCCTAGGAATATGAGCATTTTTTATATTTGCAACATATCTAATTAGTGTGAGAGTCTTACTTGGCCCAATTTATCATACCCAAAAATCACCCATTTCCCGAGTTTGTCACTTAGTGTTCTGAAATATATCTTCCAAGAAAACAGGAAATAATGTCAAATATTGGGTTTGTGTTGTTCTTTATTAACCCTGTATCTAGTTTTCAAATGATAAATCTTATAATGCCTAATGAGGTCATACCTTTAAGTGAATAAATCCCGAGGCAATCGTATAATGAATTAAGCTTGGAGAAAAATTCTATAGTTCTTTCATCCCTTTTACCTCTAAATGCTTCATTAATAGAACATAATCCTCCATATTCTTCAAATATCTTCTAGAGACATCTAGACAAATCATTTCAATTATTTGTTGTTTCATGGGATATGAACATGACCAAACAATAGATGAAGTCATACTAGGGTTTTTATATTATATTTATCCTGTTAAAATATCCTTTGTCATATTTCACTATAGTCAGTACCTATTTGATGTTGTTAATGATCAATTTACAAATTACAAGGTCACCAAGTATTTTAGGTACCAATTTGTTCTGGGTTATATGTTCCTATTCTTTCAAGTAGACAAGTTTTTTAGTGTACAACTATAAAGGCAAGATTCCAATAACAATGTTCTTTTATTTATTCATTGAAACTTGATGTTGAGAAATAATTGTCAGGAGTTTTTAGTATCATGCTTTACCAACAAGTTTTTTTTTTTGTTTGTTTTTTTTTTTTTAGTCTCATATAAGATATATTTCTACCAACAATATTCCTAGAGATAAAGAGAATTTTACAACTGAACGATGCAGTTAGAATGAGAGATTGGTATTTATATAAGGAATTTACCAAGATTAAAATATATGGCAGTGAATGGGAACCCTATAAACTTCCATTTTACCTTCCTATTAGAATAATTTTTTTGCTCTAGAATTTATTAGACAATGCTTAAATGTAGATCAAATTCATTTTATGGCTAGGAAACACCCTGCTCTTTTAAATTAAAGGCGGATGTTGGGCCATTTGTGGTAAATACTAGAGAAACTAGTGCAGAAGTTGAAACCATGCTATAAGAAATGATGTTTGCATAGGGAGAGGTATGGAACTATGAACCTAATGGGATTATTTAAAGTAAAAGAGTTGAACATAAAACAACTCCTTATAGAAAAGTGTCAAAGCCAGACGGTGGAATACTATGCCAATAAAGATATTTAGGAGTAGGATCTTCACCAATTATAAAACAAGATTTTAGAACATATAAGGAATAAAAGAGAAATATGTTGGAATCTGATGAATAGATAGAGAGAAAGAATTAAAAGGGGAATTTTTGGACACTCAACAATAAAATTTTGGGTCAGAGAGTACATAACTTAGAGTGTAGAAGAGAAAAATAATGGAAGATCTTGAATTTTAAGTCACGAAGGTCACATTAAGAAAACATGTTCTAAATATAAAATTAGTAGACACAATGTCCTCACTCAATTTAAAGAATAAAGAAATTCAAAATTTGAAGAAGGAATTGAGATTGACCAATGAGAAGTTGGAAAATAAATGTAATATTCTTGCTAATGAACTTAAGAAAAAAGCTTTGTTGCAAAGCCATATTGACTAGTAATTAAGAAAAAATTGAATGGTGCACAACCATGAATAGAATCGAGAAGAATATTATGGACAAATACTGTTAATTATATATTATATTTATGAGAATCATTTGTAGTAATTGGTCATGAAACAAATTTATTTAAAATTGCAAAAAAGGTAGAATAGTAGATCGAGCAAGAATTAGGGAATAAACCATCAATAATGAATATAATGATTAAATTTATCAATGCCATAGGTGAGGAGAAACTCAAAATATTAGGAGTTAATGAAAAAAATGGATGTGTTTTAGAAAAAAGTAGTGTTATCCTTAAAAGAAATTTTATGCAACAAGTGCAGGTTGGTTCAGAAGGAAATCGATTCATTCAATACTAGGTTTAATCTTTTAAGATGAATGCTTATGCCTTCTAGTTCAGACTCAAATGGAAAATTAATAGCTTTGGATGCATATAAAGAAATGTTAATTAGGCATGTCAGAAATGATGATAAATTCTCTGATATGTCAAGAGCTTTGAAGTGTGAGAAAATTGAGGAAAATATAACCAATTAGTTTTATATTCACTGTGAGGTGAGATCACTTTTTCCTATTAAGCCAACTTATGAAAAGTATACTTATCTAGATTCAGTTTATAGGAAACTAATATTGTATAACTATCCATTTGGGTCAAATTGAGAGAAAATTGATAATATAATACCATGAATTACTCAATTAATTCAACATATTCCAGTAAAAGGGCACAAGTGCAAGCTCAAAATTGGACTGTGGAGGAAGTTTCTATTTTTATGTATGAGCTCCTATAACAAAAATTTGTAATTTGGTATAAAAAAAAGAAAGAGAGTGGGAAGGCAAGAGCTGGAGGGAATTATTTAACCGTGATGATGAAATCGTGTTTTAATTTGCACGGGGTCTCGGTACAACAACCAACAACCAGGCTGAGTTCCTTGCCTGAAAGGCCTAGAAATTACTATCTCAAAGAAAATTCTCAAGTTGTTAGTGTGTGGTGGTTCATTTATTGTCATCAAAATTTTTATTAAGGAAACAAAGGAAAATATGTATTATGATAATTCCCTCATTCTCCAAAGAATTTAATTAATATTCCCTTAGTTCAAGAATTTGGATTTTATATATGTTTACAAACATTTAAAATCAGTGGCGAACAAGTTTGACAAGAAAGGATCCTCCTTAGGACAATGTAATATAGAGATAAATCATTGAGTAGAAAAAAATACCCCCATTCATTAACCATGGATAGAATTCTAGGATGTATGATCGATGTTCATGTGCACTTCTTCTCCAGAAATTTATTTTGGATCAAGGTAGCCTGTATCACACTTAATATTTAGTTATTGGCGTGCATATTGAGATTGATGATTGGTGGTATGGATGTTTTACCCTCTTCGCCCATAAAAAAAATTAAATTCTTTCTTTCAGGCATCCCCCGCAACAAGAGGCACGCCCTCATAAATTTCCTTCCGTTGGCACTTGTTTTTAATATGTCTTTAGTAGGAGTTGGTGGGATATAATGTAAAATATGGTATTCACATCGAGCCAGCTAGAGTATGAAGTTATTATCACCACCATGCATTCTCCTTTGCTAGTATTATCATCACCGTTCTAAAGATTTTGGTTTGGCTGTGATTATTTTCTTCCATCGTGGATTTTCTCCGTTCGATTATATAATGGCTCCGGCTACTCGTGCTTCTATGGATATTATACATTTCTCGTGAATGGTTTAAGTTGGTTGGTGCTCCTAATAGTAGATCTCTATGGTTTTTTAGGATATGACCGACTCCTTCAAAATCCAACTCCAATGTTGGATATTAACTAGCTTTGTTTCGATTGCACTGATGCATCCAAAGCTCGTTGGAATGGGTCTTGTTTATGGACGACATGGTGGAGAAATAACACCATTTTTTCCAAATTTTCTCTTGGAAGCAAAGCTTCTATGCCACCTTTGTGACGTGGAGCTATCTCATGGGTTACGGAGGATATTTATTCCTCTATTCCCGCGAGTTATAACATTATATCATGATCTACCGAAGTTTGTTGGAATTAACAACTTCCCGAAGAGCGTGCAGAACAATGCAGAAGATCGGTCTGCGGGGGTCGTAGAACTTTGTGGGCGTGAGGCATGAACCCCCGACTCGTTGACGATTTAGAGGGGGCCCACGCATGTGCATATACAAATGGTTGTGGGGTTTAATTTTATGCCCATCGCATGTTTTAAATTTGTTTTATGTTGTTTGTGTTATGTTTTATTAAAACATGTCATATATATATAAATATATTGACAAAGCCGTAAAGTTTTTTTTATTACTGCACAGCAGTGTATATAAAATAAAAAAGACAGAGATGTAATTTAATTATATAGCACAGCAGTGCGGGAAGATAAAATGAACAATAGCGCCACCAAGTCAAAGCTGCAATCAATGCGAATTGTAAGCGGTGCTGACAGAAGTTAATGGAGACCATTAATGTTTTCCAAGCGGTGAAGTTTAGTGGTTGTGTCAATTAATGACACAGATATTTTTTTATTTGTAATATGCACAGCAGAGTCGTGTATTATGTAATGTTTTTACACAGCAGAGCATTGTTGTTAAAAAGACAGAGAACAGAATTTTGGAAATACACAGCAGCGTATTTTCCAGAAAAACAGAGTGTTTTGTATTTTACACAGCAGTGTGAAATATTTTGTAACAGCAGTGAATGACAGAGTGATATTTCTGAACTATGTTTGCAGCAGTCAGATTTTTTTTGTAAGCCCTTTTTTGAGGAAGAATTGTAACAACAATTTTTTTTAATAGAATTTTTTTATGTGAAACTCTGTCACTGTGGAAGAAATTCTGAATATTTCTCTGTGTTAAGGAAGGCAGTTTTATTATTTTGGAATTCTGAAAATTCCAACATGGTATCAGAGCTAATCCAGGCTATTTGAAGGTCAAATAAGCTGAAGGAAAGGAGTTCTTAGTTGCAGCAGCTTTTCCAGCAGTGTGAAGACTCAGCCAAAAGAATCCAAAGGTATTTCTCTATATAGTTTTGTGTTAATGTTGCAGTACAGTTGGTTATTTTAAAACACACAGTCAAGTGTTTTTGAGATCATAGTTAAGAGTTCAGAATGGCTGGAGCCAGCAAAGGTATGAGTTTGGGAAATATCCATCTCCCACAATTCAATGGAAAAAATTATGACTACTGGTCAATAACTATGAGAGCTTTATTTGTCTCCCAAGAGTTATGGGAATTAGTTGAGGATGGCTTTGAAGAGCCAGCAAATGAAGCAGAGTTTTTTATTTTAACTCAGGCAGAAAGGGAGTCACTGAAGAACAATAAGAAGAGATATGCCAAGGCTCTTTTCTTCTTGTATCAAGCAGTGCATGAGAGTGTGTTTCCAAGGATAGCAGCAGCTAAAAAATCCAGTGAAGCCTGGGAAACTCTCAAGACAACTTATCAGGGAATGGAGAAAGTGAAGACAGCAAAACTTCAGTTGCTGAGGAGAGATTTTGAGACTCTCTCTATAAAGGAGTCAGAGAATATTGACTCATTCTTCACTCATGTGATTGGAATGGTCACACAAATCAGATCTCATGGAGAGACTCTTGAGGACAAGAGGATTGTGGAAAAACTCTTGAGAAGTTTACCCTCAAGATTCGATGTGATTGTCACCACCATAGAAGAGACAAGGGATCTCACAAAGTTTTTAGTGGATGAATTACATGCATCACTGATTACCCATGAACAAAGATTGGGTAGGAGTGAAAACTCATCTCTAGAACATGCTTTTAAGTCCCAGATGTCTTTCGGAAGAGGAAGAGGGAAAGTCAAAGGAAGAGGAAGAGGCAGAAGCCAAAACAGAGGTGGAAGGAACAACCCTTCACATTCACATGGAAGGTGCAATAGTCAAAGTCACAGCCACGGCCAAGGCAACCAGCAAAGTGGACAACAGAATGCTCAAGGACAAAGGTATGACAAATCCAATGTCCAATGTTACAATTGTAAAAAATATGGTCATTATGCTAATGAGTGTAGAAAGAAGAAGCAAGACATGAGAAGTGAAACTAGTGCAAATTTCACAAAAGAAAACAACAGTCAAAGTAATTTGTTTTTAGCTTGTAATATGGCTGAAGAAAAGAGTGAAGATTTATGGTTTCTAGACTCCGGTTGTAGTAACCATATGACAGGAAACATAGCCATGTTTTCTATTTTAGATGAAAGTGTGCAGTCACAAGTCACACTAGGAACTGATAGCAAAGTTTCTGTTATGGGAAAAAGAGATGTAAATGTTTTAACAAGATTAGGTGCAAAGAAAACCATAGCAGATGTTTATTATGTTCCAGGAATGAAGTGTAACCTTCTGGCATTTGATAATCTGTCTAAGTCTGGTATGTAATTTTTTCGATGAAGACATTGAAATATCCATGTGGATAAACCACCCAATAATCAAGTATCAGTTGAAGTGAAAGATGGTTAAGGAAATCAGATGTTCCCTCTCCCGAATGAGAGCAGACGTAGAACAGAAGAGAGCAAAGAAGGCACAAGAGACTTTCCAAAGCGAACCAAAAGATGATAATTGGTTATGGCACTTGAGATTTGGACATTTTAACTTTGGAGGTCTTAATTTGTTGAACAGAAAAGGAATGGTAAGTGGTCTACCATTGATAGAGAAACCGGACAGCCTTTGTGAAGGTTTTATCTTGGGGAAACAACACAGGGAAATTTTTCCTTCTGAGAAAAGCATAAGGGCAAAAGCACCCTTAGATATTGTCCATTCAGATGTGTGCGGACCGATGCAAACTCCATTGCTTGCAAGCAGCCACTATGTGTTAACATTCATAGATGATTTTACAAGAAAAACTTGGGTTTAATTTTTTAAAAACAAAAGTGAAGTGTTTGAAAATTTTCGCAATTTCAAAGCACTTGTTGAGAACCAGAGTGGGCTGTATATCAAAGTCTTAAGGACGGATAGAGGAGGTGAGTATATCTCTAAATATTTTCTACGTTTTGTAGATAAAATGGAATCCATAAATAGTTTACAACTAGATATACTTCGCAGCAAAATGGAGTAGCTGAAAGGAAGAATAGAACTATAATGGACATGGCAAGAAGCATGTTAAAGGCAAAGCATTTGTCTAATGATTATTGGGCTGAAGCTGTACATTGTGCAGTGTACATCTTGAATAGATGCCCTACAAAAGCTGTTATGAACAAAGTGCCAGAAGAGGCATGGAGTGGCACAAAGCAAGGTGTCACACACATGAAGGTTTTTGGATGTGTGGCTTATGCACACATTCCGGATCAGCTAAGGAAGAAGTTGGACAGCAAGGGGGAAAAATGTATTTTCATCGGATACAGTGAGGAATCCAAGGCCTACAGGTTATACAACCCATCCAACAAGAATTTTATTGTGAGCAGAGATGTTCAGTTCATTCAAGAGGAAGCTTGGGATGGAAGCATAGAGAAAACAGTGAATGTTAAGCATTGTTTATCTCATGATGAGAATGATGATGAATTGGCTGAAATACATCCCCAAACAGGAACACCAACACCACAAAGCACACCCCTGAGGAGAAATGACAGTTTTTGCTTCTCCAAGCACACCACAAGGAGAAAGTTCAAGCGCTTCTTCAAGCACTTGTACACTAAATGAAAGAGGAACAAAGTTTAGAAATTTAAATGACATTTATGAACAAGAGGCAGCAAATGAAGGTATGAAATCTTTGTTTGCTTTATATTGTCATGTTTATGACCATATTCATTTTGAAGAGGCTATTAAAGATAGGAAATGGATAGAAGCTATGGATGAGGAAATTAATGCCATAGAAAGAAACAAGACATGGGATTTGGTTGAACTCCCAAAATGAAAAGAAGTTATTGGAGTTAAATGGGTCTACAAGACCAAGAGTACGTCGAAGGCAAGATAGAGAGACACAAGGCAAGGCTTGTTGTCAAAGGCTATAAACAAGCATCAGATAGATTATGAGGAAATTATGACTTCCAGTCGCGTAATGGAAACCGTGAGAGCAAGGTTGTCCATGCGTTGAAGACAAAACAGGTGGAAAGTTTACCGTATGGACGTGAAGTCAGCATTTCTGAATGGAGTGTTAATGGAAGAGGTTTACATTGAACAACCTCTCAGCTATGAAAAGAAAGGCCAAGAGCACAAAGTGTGCAAGTTGAAGAAAGCTCTTTATGGGCTAAAGCAAGCGCTAAGAGCGTGGTACAGTAGGATAGATTCCTATCTACTCGGAGCATGTGTTGAAGGAGAGAACCATACCTTCAGAAGGATTAAATAATGATGGTAAAATCTTGATTGTAATTATGTTGATGATGCTATTTTATAGAATGATGATCATTTCTATTTAACATTTCAAAACAGTCATGAAAGAAGAATTTGAAATGACTGATATGGGTTTGTTGAGATACTTCTTGGGAATAGAAGTAGAACAAGATGAAAATGGGATTTTTATCTCACAGGCAAAGTATGTTAATGAAGTTCTGGAAAGATTTACCATGCAGGAATGCAAAGCAGCAATCACTCCCACAGTGATGGGATTAAAACTCAGCAGAGAGGACAGCAGCAAGGATTTTGATCCTAGTCTATACAAGAGCATAGTTGGCAGCCTTATGTACTTGACTGCAACTAGGCTGGACATAATGCATGCTGTTAGTTTGATTTCCAGATTCATAGAAAAGCCAAAAGATGCACATTGGCAAGCAGCAAAAAGAATTTTGAGATATGTTAAAGGTACTAAAAGGTTTGGTATTTTTTATACTACTTCAGAATGTTCAGATTTAGTTGGATACACGGACAGTGATTGGGCTGGAAGTGTAGATGATCGGAAAAGTACTTCCGGTTATGTTTTTCACATGGGTTTAGGAGCCATTTCATGGGCTTCCAAGAAACAACCCATTGTAGCATTATCTACAGCAGAGGCATAATATGTGGCAGCTACAGCAGCAACGTGTCAAGAAGTTTGGATGCGGAAAATGTTGAGAAGTTTATGTCAAGAACAGGTAAAAGGGACAATGATATTTTGTGACAATAGTTCAGCTATTGCATTGTCTAAAAAATTCGTTTTTCATAAAAGGACAAAGCACATTGACACCAAGTTTCATTTCATACGGGAATTGGTTAGCAATGGCGAGATTGTTTTGCAGCATTGCAGAACAGAGGATCAATTTGCAGACATCCTCACAAAGCCAATTCAGCAGAAAAGCTTTGAATATTTCAGGAAATGCTTGGGTATGCAAGAAAAACCAGCAGTTGAAATTAAGGGGGAGTGTTGGAATTAATTTCCAACTGCCCGAAGAGCGCAGAGAACAGCGGCAAGACAGTCCGCGGGGGTCGTGGAACTCTTGTGGGCGGAGGTATGAACCCCCTCGGACCTGCTGACGTATGAGGGGGCCCACGCATGTGCATATACAAATGGTTGCGGGGTTTAATTTTATGCCCATCGCATGTTTTAAATTTGTTTTATGTTGTTTGTTTATGTTTTATTAAAAACATGTCATATATATATAAATATATTGACAAAGCCGTGAAGTGTATCTTTTTTATTTACTACACAGCAGTGTATATAAAATAAAAAAAGACAGAGATGTAATTTAATTACACAGCACAGCAGTGCGGGAAGATAAAATGAACAGCAGCGCCACCAAGTCAAAGCTGCGATCAATGCGAATTGTAAGAGGTACTGACAGAAGTTAATGGAGACCATTAATGTTTTCCAAGCGGTGAAGTTTAGTGGTTGTGTCAATTAATGACACAGATATTTTTTTATTTGTAATATGCACAGCAGAGTCGTATATTATGTAATGTTTTTACACAGCAGAGCATTGTTGTTAAAAAGAAAGAGAGCAGAATTTTTGAAATACACAGCAGCGTATTTTCCAGAAAAACAGAGTGTTTTGTATTTTACACAGCAGTGTGAAATATTTTGTAACAGCAGTGAATGACAGAGTGATATTTCTGAACTGTGTTTGCAGCAGTCAGATTTTTTTTGTAAGCCCTCTTTTGAGGAAGAATTGTAACAGCAAATTTTTTTAATAGAATTTTTTTATGTGAAACTCTGTCACTGTGGAAGAAATTCTGAATATTTCTCTGTGTTAAGGAAGGCAGTTTTATTATTTTGGAATTCTGAAAATTCCAACAATGAGACCGTATACATTGACTATGTATCAGCCAAATGACATCATTTGAATTCATGCAAATATTACGTGTGGCTACATTTTAAAAGCAGTGTTGCATCATGTCGAGTTTTGATTTAATATTCTCACTGTGGTATGCGTTTCATTTTTCATTATATTTTGGCTATGGAAAGGCTACGTTTGAATTGACATATGAATGAATTTTTCCCAACTTAGAATGGACGACTACGGTTTTGCCATGAGCCAAATAACTAAACTGTTGTACACACCCATGGTAATGTTGTTTATAACGAAATTTTACTATTGCAACGAGTGTTTGTCTTTCAGGATTGAAAATGCAGGGATTGTTACATGTTGATCAATGTGAATAGAAAACAGTTTGAGAATGTATTGATGATCATGTACTGTTATATATTTTTAATATATACAACGTTTTTTTCCTTCTGAATAGAAAACACAAGATTGCCCAGTTGATAGCAAACACAATCTTAACCTCCACAGCAACTCTTATTGCTACACAAGATTGCCCAGTTGATAGCAAACACAATCGTAACCTCCACAGCAACTCTTATTGCTAATGCATGCATCTTCCCAACTTGTGTGGAATTTTTTATTGATGCGCAGATTAAGGGATTTCCCTACTACAATCTTGCTCTCACGAGATCGAATTACATCCACAGTGTCAAATGTCTGCCATATTCATTCAATTCAGTTCATATCACACAATGAATAACAAAGAAGAAAATGTGTGTATGAACTGTGACCTACATGTGACCCAGCAGCTTGTGAAGTCTATTTCTCAAATCTTGCTCGTCGGTAGTGATATCGTGAGCAGCACAAACACTTATTTTGCATCATTTAACGCTACTTCCACCTGCAATAACTCGAATTCATTATACCAATGACCCTAAGTCACCAATCAAATCAATGGATGATTGAATATGAAGAAAGAATTCAGATTCAACATACGTAGCTATATTATTCCTCCTCCTGTTGGCCGAGTTATGTTGCATTCTTTATGTTTATTTGCTTTTAGCAGGGAGAAACCTTGCTTTCCATCCATATCCATAGATATATATATGAATGATAAATGAGGAATTGGGTTTGAATTGTGAAAGGAAAGTAATGAAGTAATTTTATACCAAGAGACCATATCTAATTGTGCTTCTACCCATGTGATGTCTATGGAAATGATGGATGGTGGATCCAAGTCTTCTCTTAACCAACCCGGGCTGGCCCAAGGAAACATATCTTCTGCGATTACTAGTTGTTATGTATTATATAATGTGACGCATTTTGATAAACGAGGGAGAATGGCGGTATACATTAAATTTATAATGGTTCAAATATCTTAATACAAAGAACTAGTTCGTGCTCAAGTTTCAAGTCTATAATTCGTAGTTGGAAGAAAGTGAGGTAACGAGATCCTTGGGCAGGGGCCCACTCAGATGACAATCGAATGTATATCGGTTTATCATTTCGTTATCATTATATTTTTGTGTGATTGTGGGTATTTCTAAATCATTGTATGTGCTTGTGATCACTGATATATTGATATGTGTTGTGGAATTAGCATTGTAATAGCTTTGATCTTTGTTTGTGTGAAGAAGCCTTTTATTATAATTTCAAGTTTAAATATAATTATATCATTAAGAATTTTTTTAAAGAATAATTTCATTCTTTTATGTTAGGATGTTTTGAATTTAGTTTCAGAGCTAGGTTAATCTATGTGATATTTAAATTACATGATTGAATCCAAAGATAATTATTAATTTGTTTAATAATTTAGAATTTATTTTTATTTTTGAGTGTTGTATTTTATCTTATTTAGTTTTATTGTTTTTTATTATTCTTAGTATATAAGTTTGGAGATGGAACAATTGTCATCTCGTCATTAAATACAAGTATCTATATCTTGCACAAATAGTCTATGTGTCTCATCAGAGTAAGAGTAACCCAAGTTGATGATTAAATGACATAATATTTCTAGGATCAAATAAACTCATATAGAAGGACTATGAACCACCACGGTACCAAGTGGATGTCGCATTAGCCCCCATAACTCACGTGTGGGGCTAGCCACGCGTGGACTTCCAAGAAGGTTCTAGAAGATCCAAAACCTAACATTAATTAAGAGTTGAGGTAAGAAAAAACTATAATCCTATATGGCTATCAAGTTATGTTAAATATTAGGCCACTAGGAAGAGAGGAGATTTAATTCTCTTAGTGTTGCACTTGTTCCATATTTGATCATAGCTTATGTGAGTGGGAATTGAGAGCATAACAAAGGTTGGAGAGTAATTTATAATATTCATTCAAGCCATGATGTCAAAGGAAACTCCATAGTGTGTTCCCCTTTCCTTGTATTTGCATTTTCATAGTTGAGGAAAAGAGAGAAGAGCACAAGCCTCACCTTCTAGTTGTTTTTCCTTCCATATTAGGTTTCCTAACATGCATCTTGTGTTCATTTGTGTGGATGGTGTGTTCATTTTCCATTGTTCTTTTATTTTTTGTAAATTTTCGATTATTTCATAAATTTGAGCAATAAGGCTAGTGCTAATAAATCCAAGATCTAAGTGTTAGCCACCTATAAAAATTTTTCATATCAAATGGTGGCTAGATCTTTTCTAGACTTCAAGAAACAATTCGTTTTTCAAATTGTGAGTTCTTGAAGCCTTAATGATGTTTATTTTATTCAGAAAATCTTCATTACTGCCTCCCTCATAAACACTGAAAAAAAATTGTTGTTTTCCTATGCAAAATACTGCTGAAAATTTCCATTTTCCCTCATTTTTCCTTCTCCTTTCCCTTCTCCGTTTCATTCCTAAAAAAACATTTCATTTACCCCTCATTTCCTCTAAGTTCCCTTTAAACCTTTTAAAATTCCTTTGAAAGGTTCAACAACCCCTTTTTTCCTTCTACCGAAAGCCAAAAAAACATTGAAAATCTCTCATTTTGGCCTAAAAAACCCATTTTCCTACTAAGGCTTTAAGCCCCTTTGGCCATTAGCCCCCAACCCCTTTTTCGCATAGAACCGGAGCTATGATCCACCGTTAAGGCCCATCGCTAATCGCAATTGGAGCATCCCGGTTGTGCTTTTCCCTTTTTTCTTTCAAAAGTTTCTGATGCAATTGGCCCCTTTTCTTTTAAAAACCCCCTAACCAACTTCCCCACCATACAACCCGTACCCAAGACCAAGCGTTGGGGCTTGATCGCGCAATCACAATCGGGCGTTCCATCGAGTTTTGTTACCTCTCGTTTTTAAAATCCTCGATTGCGATTAAACCTTTTTGTATGTAAAAACCCTTCCCCAATACAAAATTTCCTTTGTGTTTTCTTAAAAACCCACTTTTCATATGTTTTTATAAGTCCCGACGGTTCATTGGTTTGGCGAATACCAACCATTGATCTAAACCAATCAACGATCGTCGGGATCTCGCATCGGAGTTTTTCATTGGATGTGTTTAAATAACCTATCGCCTCACTCTGATTGGCAATCTCGCGACGACTTCCCAGCCGTTGATCTTCCCCGCCAGGCCCAGATCCGACGGCCCACATCGCTCTGTTCAAAAGCCTGCATACCCGCCTTTGGCATCCGTAACTTAATCTCCGTCGTTGATCTGGTTCTAAGATCAATGGTTCTTACTCAATCGCATCGAGAAAATCACTTATGTCATTCCTCTCTCCCCCTCCAATTGCGAAACTTGCGATTCAATCTAGACCGTCGAATCCACAAGAATCGACGGCCCAGATTAATCAAAACTCCACCCATTTTCCTCCACTTTTGTCCCTCAGATTCATTCCTAACCGTCGATCTATCCAAAGATCTGACGGTCCACATATAATCGCATCGCAATTTTTCTCTGTGCCTTTCCTCTCTCCTCCGCCGATTGGCGATCCCGCGATTAGATCTGGGTCGTCCATTTCATACATCCGACGGTCCAAATTGAAGCTTGACACCCTTTGCTAATTTCATTAAACCCCGCTGTATAAAGTTTTCGGTGAATACCAGTCGTTGATCTCTACAGATCAACAACCCACAATGACCCATTCTCCGCCCGACCCCTGCCTCGTATTCCATCTCATTAACCCAAAGATCAAATCTGAGCCGTTGATCTGTTTCATCCGACAGTCCATATTAACCTAGTAGGCCCAACTCATTTGGGACCTATCGCCCTCATTAATCAATCCTAACCGTCCATTCCCTGATCCGACGGTCAAGATTAAAACTGCCTTGACCCTGCCCCACCTTTTTTCGCCCGTGCATCTTATCACCATCGCGCTCTACTCACCACCATCCGATCTGATGCCCTAGATCTGACGACCAACGCGCAGTTTTGCATAATTTTGAGTCTGATGGTTAATGTTTTAAAATTACGCGATATGGGTGGTTTTAAAAAGCCACGTGTCAATCTCTAATGCATATCACGTTAAAAAAGGCAATACCGTCTTTCCTCCTTTTCATCGCGCGACACTAGTGGTTTCTTTGGCTGAAACCGCTTTGCCCCATTTACATTACATCCCCTCAGTTTTAATCTCCACCATTGATCTCTGAGATCTAACGGTCCCAATTTAATCTCGCCCTCAGTTCATTGCCCTCCACCCATCCTCCAAAGGGCTATATAAAGGAATCTCCACCGTTGATCTCTGTTTCCTAATCAATCCAACGGCCCAGAATCTTCTCGAAACCCCAATTTCATTTAACTCTGTTTTACCCCCCGCTAAAGGTTTTTCTTCCATTTTTATTATAATATGACCCCTTCGTATTATAAAACCTAGATTAATCTCGACCGTTAATCAATATGCATCTGCGGCCCAGACTTAATCCTTCGTTCACCCCTCCAACCGCCTCTCCTTTTAACCTCTGCAGGCAATCCTCGCCGTTGGATGCTTTCATCCAATGGTCACGAATCTAACCTAAACTCCAAAGCAGTCTGAACCCATCCCTGCGGGATTTTTCTTAATTTTTCTTTGATTGTGCAGGTTTAAAGGTTTTTCAATTATTTTAAAAGAAAACTGAAGGCCAGGGATGACAATCCTCCAAGCCTTTATTCGTGAAGGAGATCACTCTGCAGGTTTCCATATCATGTTTCATCCATGCCTCATGAGCACTGATGCTATTTTACAACCCTCTGTGCACCTGCAAAAGCAATAGAAACACAATAAACTCCACAAACAAAGAGTATCAGTATCCAGAGATGAAATCAAAGCATAAACATTTTTGAAGATTGTTAACACAGTTTAGAGGGATTACGACAATAAATCGACTATAAAAATCCTAATCCACTCAATTGAAGATAGTTTGAAGACCAAAAGACAGAAATTAGGCCTAATTAAGCCTAACACACAGAATTAAAGCAAATTAACAGTGATTAAAGAAGGACAATCAGATCTATCATTCCGAGAAAGCCTCCATCGCCACATCAGAGGCTAATTAAATCCTCACCAGCTGCCAAAAGACACTTGCAGCCTCACAGCATTCAAAAGAGGCCTAGTTATTACCGGAACATAAGATATTTGCCTCAATATAGCTGAACAGTTAATTCAACCAAAGGAACTTATTATAGACTGTCAACAGAGTTATTACAAGCATAACAAAGAGCCTTAAAGTCAACAAAATATTTCCAGCAAGCTTAATACTTAATGAAAACCAATTAATACAGAGGAAATATCAGAAATTTTCTCCATTGAGCCCCTCAAAAGGCCGAGAAGCATTAAACTGTATTAATTGAACTTAGAAGATCTTTTATCCCATCCCACCTCCTCATTTCTTCTATAAATACTTCTGTAGAAGATGAGATAATGTTGGTCACTGCATATTTGTTGCTTGTAAATAGTTTTCTGAAGCTGTTGTAAGCTCTGTTTGTAATTGAAGATACCTAAGTTGAGATGAGAAGTTTGAAGCTGTAGAGAACCACTAGACTTGAAGATTGTTACTAGTTTGAAGTATCAAATACAAGCTAATTTATGGGATCCTGGTCTATGTCAACGGTGATGTTTTTCTTATTGTAACTTGTCATTTTATTTCTGTTTCCATTCTTTCCATCTTCTCTAATAAAGAACAACAATTATAGAGTTATGATTTACTGTTAAAGGTACCCTGCTCTTACTGATAAGCTTTATCTACATGTTTTCTTCCAAATTGTGTTGTTTAAGAATGATTTAATATAGTCCAAGCAGTTAGGGAATGCTAGCATTCCCTCGTCCTACTATCTAAACTTTAAACATTGTTCTTGAATGTTATTTTCAGTTTCTGCCAAGTAAAGTTGAACTAGGGAAGTCTATGGTGAGCCTTGTCCTCTAGTTTTATCTCCAAAGGTTGTCTGAAATTTTCCCTAAGAGTATGTTGAAAGCAGGCTAGGTTCAAAGTCCTTACTTGATCTTAGACTATTCTTTGTTATCTTATGTGTTGTCTTGATAAGTTTGCCAAGTAAAGCAAAACTAGGGAAGTCTATGGTGAGCCCTGTCCTCTAGTTTCTTCTCCAACAGTTGCTTTGAAAATTTTCCCTTAGAATATGCTGAAAGCAGGATAGGTTCAAAGTCCTTACTTGATCTTAAGCTAGTCTTTTTTGTGTTTTAAATGTTTTCTATTGAAAGTGCATCAAAATCTGGCTAGTTTCAAAGTACTTACCTGATCTTAGTTTACTTTTATGTCTTTCATAAGTGTATGCCAAAAGCAAGATAGTTTCAAAGTACTTACTTGATCTTAGGCTGCTCTTTGTTCTTCATTTGTTTAATTCCCCTTCTTATTGTTTATTTCCATTCCATAAAATCAACTTAAAGAGATCCTTAGACATAGATGACTTGCCCCATGGACCACTCTTGAAACTTGTTGTTTCAATTAAATCCTACTATGACTCCATAGCCCAATGGATTGAAGCTATTTCTTCCCTATCTTCTTAGCTGAATCAATTTTTCACTTTCATTCACCTTCACCCTTTATTTAGATTTCCTTCACCTTCACATATCTTTGCCCAACCAAAACAAACAAAAAACCTTGTTCTTCACAACTAGCCTAATATCACATTTCAAGCCTTAAAGATAAATCAATATTTGCACTTATAGAGAGATCCCTCTCTGGATTCAAGAGGGCTAGATCCTAGAATCCCAAAGTGGTTCAAATGTTCTCCCTGCAGCTTTAGTCTTGCCAATCTACTGAAATTCAAGGAGCTAACATTTCTGGCAACTCCACTGGGGAATTCTGAGTGAAAATACACCTATACATTCTTAAGGACCTCAGGAAAACACTTGATTCAAGAGAATTTGGTATATTAGCCAGCTGAGCCACCAGGCATAACATTTCTGGCGACTCCGCTGGGGAATTATGAGTGAAAATACACCTATACATTCTTAAGGACCTCAGGAAAACACTTGATTCAAGAGCATTTGGTATATTAGCCAGCTGTGCCACCAGGCATAACATTTCTGGCGACTCTGCTGGGGACTGAGTCAAATTTCAACTTAGGTACCCTTAAGACTTCATAAAAACCCCTTAAGTAAAAGTAGCCCTCTTCAAGCACTACCAAGCAAATGGTAATCATGATAAAACTTATTTGAATCAGTGACAAACTAAGGAAACCTTAGGATTCTCATAAGAGCTTATCAAACCTTGAATAAACAACTAGCTTAGCCATAAGAGTAAACTTTCTTTGTCTCGTCACCATAGCTAAGTGTTGAAACAGATTTGGGATACTCTTAGAACCCATTAGATTAAAAACTCATAAAACCCAAAAAATTTCATATTGGTATCCAAATAAACATGGTGGTGGACCATAACATCTTTTACCTCCAAAAGAGCTAAAAATTTCCACCTGGTAACTCCACAATCCAAACAGACCAAAGACTCCACTGGGAAACCCATAATTATCATAACATCATTTAAACTCAGTTAGAGGACTTTAGGATTAATGTTTTCTTGTTTAAAAGATCAGTTAGCCTCTTAAATATTGTCATATTTGGTTAAACTTTTCTTGCTTAGTTGGGTCTGAAATACACAGCATAGTGGCTCCTAGAAAGATTTATACGAGAGCATATCTTGACCCAAACCCTCCTGAGATAGTTGATAACCCTGAAAGAATACTTAGGAATTCTCTTAAAGCCAAATCTTCAACTGTTTTTAGATCACCCCATAGAGCTAGTTCTGTTCCTGAAAACCTTGCAACTCTACAAGAATCACAAGTTGACTTAATAAATCCATTTAGAACTAGGTCACTTAATGATATAGATTAGTTAGATTTAGAGCCTTCATTTTCATCCCAAGACAGAAGTGAACATCCTGGTAGCAGAGAAACTACTCCACTTGATTCACATTTTATTCATAATTTTGGTTTCTCTCATCCTAGTTCTGCTCAACAATCTATTGCTGGTCCATCCACATTTGTTCTTCATACATCCACTGTCCAAACCACTCCATTCCAGCGTATTTTCCCTCTTGTCAACCCACCACTTGTAAACCTCCCACTTTTTCCACAACCTCCTATCATGGCAACATGGTATGCTCCCTTAGTCCTTCCTTTACCTTTAGTCAATCTCCCACAGGACTATCAGTCCAAGATACCATTATATGATGCCAGTAATGCTACTACTGCTTCACAACATGTGGATAAGATGAATGACTACTTTGATAGAAATGAGATTGATGATGAAACTGTCAAACTTAGATTATTTGCTCAGAGTTTAGGGGAGAAGTAAGAAAATGGTTCAAAGGCTTAAATCCTCACAATATTAATGATCTCCAAGCCTTCCATCGATTATTCTTAAACAAATGGGAAGTGAGGAAAAACCCTCTCCAAATACTTTCGGACTACAAGAATCTCCACAGAAACACTGGGGAAAGTGTACAAGCTTATTGCACTAGGTTTAACAGTGTTTATAATGCCCTTCCCCCAGATTTAAAACCCCCACAAGGCTCAGCTTTAAACAAGTTTCCTGAAGGATTTGATCCTGAAATGGCTTATCAACTTAGAGAAAGAGACCCTCTGACTCTAGAAGATATGAAAAAAGGAGCTCTTGTTGTAGAAGTTAATTTAATGGAGAAAAGAGCAAGAATGAGGAATGAGAAGAAAGTGTCCCACATCTAGCTCAAAGATGGAGAGAATGATGGAGGAAATGATGAAAAAGATGAGCACACTTGAGAAAGCAACAAGCTAGACTGTTCAATCCTGACTTGTATGATTTTAAATTTCTTGTTTTAGAAGTTAGAGAATAAAAATCTATTAGACAGTCTAATTCTAACAGATAGTAGTTAGGTAGAGAAGCTTATAAACTCAATTGTTTAATTTGAGTTCATGGAGAAATAAGAAGTAGACTTAGATTAGTTTTATGTTTTCAAAAGAATAAAATGTTTGTAAAAAGAGTTTTCCAATCCAAATGCACTATCAAAAAAATAAAAAATGTTAGATCAGTAGGATCGGGTAGGTAGAAAGCTCGTTTTGATAAAGTTCCATTGTATTTCATGGCTGCTAACATTGTCAAAGCAAAAGAAAATCAACAAAAAAAGCAAGTGCAGCCCAATGGATGAGGCATTGATAAGTTTCCAGAGAAGACATGTCTGAGATTCTTGGCACCTCCAAGGAGCTGCCATCCCAAGTTGGAGCCGCTGTTAGCCACCTATAAAAATTTGTCATATCAAATGGTGGCTAGATCTTTTCTAGACATCAAGAAACAATTCATTTTTCAAATTGTGAGTTCTTGAAGCCTTAATGATGTTTATTTTCTTCAGAAAATCTTCACTACTGCCTCCCTCATAAACACTGAAAAAAATCTGCTATTTTCCTATGGAAACGACTGCTGAAAAATTCCATTTTCCCTCATTTTTCCTTCTCCTTTCCCTTCTCCGTTTCATTCCTAAAAAAACATTTCATTTACCCCTCATTTCCTCGAAGTTCCCCTTAAACCTTTGAAAATTCCTTTGAAAGGTTTAACAACCCCTTTTTCCTTCTGCTGAAAGCCAAAAAAGCATTGAAAATCTCTCATTTTGGCCTAAAAAACCCATTTTCCTACTAAGGCTTTAAGCCCCTTTGGCCATTAGCCCCCAGCCCCTTTTTCACATAAAACCGGAGTTGTGACCCACCGTTAAGGCCCCATCGCTAATCGCAATTGGAGCATCTCGGTTGTGCTTTTCCCTTTTTGCTTTCAAAAATTTCCGATGCGATTGGCCCCTTTTCTTTTAAAAATCCCCTAACCACTTCCCCACCATACAACCCGCGCCCAAGACCAAGCGTTGGGGCCTGATCGCGCAATCGCAATCGGGAGTTCCATTGAGTTTTGTTACCTCTTGCTTTAAAAATCCCTGATTGTGATTAAACCTTTTTGTATATAAAAACCCTTCCCCGATACAAACTTTCCTTTGTGTTTTCTTAAAAACCCACTTTTCCTATGTTTTTATAAGTCCCGACGGTTCATTGGTTGGGCGAATACCAACCGTTGATCGAAACCAATCAATGATTGTCGGGATCTCGCATCGGAGTTTTTCATTGGATGCATTTAAATAACCTATCGCCTCACTGTGATTGGCGATCTCGCGACGACTTCCCAACCGTTGATCTTCCCTGCCAGGCCCAGATCCGACGGCCCACATCGCTCTATTCAAAAGCCCACATACGCCTTTGGCATCTGTAACTTAATCTCCGTCATTGTTCTGGTTCTAAGATCAACGGTCCTTACTCAATCGCATCGTAAAAATCACTTATGTCATTCCTCTCTCCCCCTCCGATTGCGAAACTTGCGATTCAATCTGGACCGTCGAATCCACAAGAACCGACGGCCCAGATTAATCAAAACTCCGCCCATTTTCCTCCGCTTTTGTCCCTCATATTCATTCCTAACCGTCGATCTCTCCAAAGATCTGATGGTCCACATATAATTGCATTGCAATTTTTCTCTGCTCCTTTCCTCTCTCCTTCACCGATTGGCGTTCTCGCGATTAGATCTGGGCCATCAATTTCATACATCCGACAGTCCAGATTGAAGCTTGACACCCTTTGTTAATTTCATTAAACCCCGTTGTATAAAGTTTTCGGTGAATACTAGCCGTTGATCTCTACAGATCAACGGCCCACAATGACCCATTCTCCGCCCGACCCTTGCCTCGTATTCCATCTCATTAACCCAAAGATCAAATCTGAGCCGTTGATCTGTTTCATCCGATGGTCCATATTAACCCAGTAGGCCCAACTCATTTGGGACCTATCGCCCTCATTAATTAATCCTAACCGTCCATTCCCTGATCTGACGGTCAAGATTAAAACTTCCTTGACCCTGCCCCACCTTTTTTCGCCCATGCATCTTATCGCCATCGCGCTCTACTCACCACCGTCCAATCTGATGCCCCTGATCTGACGGCCAGCGCGCGGTTTCGCATAATTTTGAGTCTGATGGTTAATGTTTTAAAATTACGTGATATGGGTGGTTTTAAAAAGCCATGTGTCAATCGCTAACACATATCGCATTCAAAAAGGCAATACCGCCTTTCCTTCTTTTCATCGCGTGACAACAGTGGTTTCTTTGGCCGAAACCACTTTGCCCCATTTACATTACATCCCCTCAGTTTTAATCTCTGTCATTGATCTCTGAGATCTAACAGTCCCAATTTAATCTCGCCCTCAGTTCATCGCCCTCCACCAATCCTCCAAAGGGCTGTATAAAGGAATCTCCACCATTGATCTTTGTTGCCTAATCAATCCAACGACCCAGAATCTCCTTGAAACCCCAATTTCATTTAACTCTGTTTTACCCCCCGCTAAAGGTTTTTCTTCCATTTTTATTACATTTTCCTCCATTTTTATTATAATATGACCCCTTCGTGTTATAAAACCCAGATTAATCTCGACCATTAATCAATATGCATCTACGACCCAAACTTAATCCTTCGTTCACCCCTCCAACCGCCTCTCCTTTTAACCTCTGCAGGCAATCCTCGACGTTGAATTCTTTCATCCAACGGTCACGAATCTAACCTAAACTCCAAAGTAGTCTGAACCCATCCCTGCAATATTTTTCTTAATTTTTCTTTGATTGTGCAGGTTTTAAAGGTTTCCAATTGTTTTAAAAGAAAATTGAAGGCCAGGGATGACAATCCTCCAGGCCTTTATTCGTGAAGGAGATCACTCTACAGGTTTCCATATCATGTTTCATCCATGCCTCATGAGTACTAATGCTATTTTACAACCCTATGTGCACCCGCAAAAGCAATAGAAACACAGTAAACTCCACAAACAAAGAGTATCAGTATCCACAGATGAAATCAAAGCAGAAACATGTTTAAAGATTGTTAACATAGTTTTCAGGGATTACGGCAATAAATCGACTATAAAAAGCCTAATCCACTCAATTGAAGACATTTTGAAGAACAAAAGACATAAATTAGGCCTAATTAAGCCTAACACACAAAATTAAATCAAATTAACAGTGATTAAATAAGGACAATCAGATCTATCATTCCGAGAAAGCCTCCACCGCCACATTAGAGGTTAATTGAATCCTCACCAGCTGCCAAAATACACCTGCAGCCTCAAAGCATTCAAAAGAGGCCTAGTTATTACCAGAATAGAAGATATTTGCCTCAATACAGCTGAACAGTTAATTCAACCAAAGGAACTTATTGTAGACTGTCAGCAGAGTTATTACAAGGATAACAAAGAGCCTTAAAGTCAACAAAATCTTTCCAGCAAGCTTAATACTTAATGAAAACCAATTAATACAGAGGAAATATCAGAAAGTTTCTCCATTGAGCCCCTCAAAAGGCTGAGAAGCATTAAACTGTATTAATTGAACTTAGAAGATCTTTTATCCCATCCCACCTCCTCATTTCTTCTATAAATACTTCTATAGAAGATGAGATAATGTTGGTCATTGCATATCTGTTGCTTGTAAATAGTTTTTTGAAGCTGTTGTAAGCTCTGTTTGTAATTGAAGATACCTAAGTTGAGATGAGAAGTTTGAAGCTGTAGAGAACCATTGGACTTGAAGATTGTAACTGGTTTGAAGTATCAAATATAAGTTGATTTATGGGATCCCGGTCTATGTCAACGGTGATGTTTTTCTTATTGTAACTTGTCATTTTATTTATGTTTCCATTCTTTCCATCTTCTCTGATAAAGAACAACAATTATAGAGTTAGGATTTACTATTAAAGGTACCCTGCTCTCACTGATAAGCTTTATCTACATGTTTTCTTCCAAATTGTGTTGTTTAAGAATGATTTAATACAGTCCAAGCAGTTAAGGAATGTTGGCGTTCCCTCGTCCTACTGTCTAAACTTTAAACAGTGTTCTTGAATGTTATTTTCAGTTTCTGCCAAGTAAAGTTGAACTAGGGAAGTCTATGGTGAGCACTATCTTCTAGTTTTATCTCCAAAGGTTGTTTGAAAGTTTCCCTAAGAGTATGTTGAAAGCAGGCTAGGTTCAAAGTCCTTACCTGATCTTAGACTATTCTTTGTTATCTTATGTGTTGTCTTGATAAGTTTTCCAAGTAAAGCAGAACTAGGGAAGTCTATGGTGAGCTCTGTCCTCTAGTTTCTTCTCCAACAGTTGCTTTGAAAATTTTCCCTTAGAATATGCTGAAAGCAGGATAGGTTCAAAGTCCTTACTTGATCTTAAGCTATTCTTTTTTGTGTTTTAAATGTTTTCTATTGAAAGTGCATCAAAAGCAGACTAGTTTCAAAGTACTTACCTAATCTTAGATTACTTTTATGCCTTTCATAAGTGTATTCCAAAAGCAGGATAGTTTCAAAGTACTTACTTGATCTTAGGCTGCTCTTTGTTCTTTATTTGTTTAATTCCCCTTCTTATTGTTTCTTTCCATTCCATAAAATCAACTTAAAGAGATCCTTAGACATAGATGATTTGCCCCATGGACCACTTTTGAAACTTGTTGTTTCAATTAAATCCTACTATGACTCCATAGCCCAATGGATTGAAGTTGTTTCTTGCCTATCTTCTTAGCTGAATCAATTTTTCACTTTCATTCACCTTCACCCTTTATTTAGACTTCCTTCACCTTCACATATCTTTGCCCAACCAAAACAAACAAAAAACCTTGTTCTTCATAACTAGCCTAATATCACATTTCAAGCCTTAAAGATAAATCAATCTTTGCACTTATTCAAAGATCCCTCTCTAGATTCAGGAAGGCTAGATCCTAGAATCTCAAAGTGGTTCAAATGTTCTCCCTGCAGCTTTAGTCTTGCCAATCTACTGAAATTACAGGGAGCTAACACTAAGGAAATAAACATACATAATAAAATATTTTAGCATAATACAATATTTTTTCTGACACACTATTCTAGTGGAATATCTGTGGAAATTTACAAATCATATTTGCATTAGAGCAATTGCCTTTGGGTTTTTGTGGGAAGTTTTGGAAACTAAGAATTGGATTAAGGAAGTCATATAACCATCCATGAGGATCCCATATATTTTATGGATTAATGAATGCTCCCTTTACTTGTTTTATTAATCTACCCCTACATCACACCTTTGAGTTGCAACTTTCATAGCTTGTGCTAATTGAACAAAGGGAGATGTTGTTAATCAAATGACTTTGTTTCAAGTAGTGTACCACTTTAGACTTATACTTGAGGAAAATGAAAAATGTTATGTAGATATTAATCCCAAATGTTCCCCATATAGCGATTCACCATGAGTTGTGCTCTAGAGAAAAGATAGATACTAATTTTGAAAAACAAACATGGATCTTGATACAAAACTTTTCCATATAAATTGATAGGTGGGTGATTTGGGCTAATAAGGGTTTGATCTATGTGAGGGTTTGACAAAAGGGTTTGATCCTTTTGTAGAGTATGAAATGAACTATAATTCTTGTTTATTTTTATTTTATTTTTTTTAACTTTGTGAAAAATTTTTTATTTAAAACACTACATTTTATACATGCTCACCATATTTTCGAGAGATACATACATTTTTCTACACAGACAAAGAAAAACAATTGAGCATACAAAAACTACTCAACCTCCTTCATATTGTCTTAATCTTGTATATCTAAGAAGCATTACATTATAATAGTACTAGATATATAGAAGCAAGAAAATATTTTCCAATAGTAATATGTGTGGCCATTTTTAAGCAAGAAAAAAAAAAAATTGAACATGGACTATCTTCAAAAAAGTTAGTGTTAGACCTATAGCTACACATGTACTAAGCTAGACAGAACAACAAAAGAAAATAACAAGAAGAATGATAATGACAATAATAATCTATTTTAAGGTTGCAACTTATCCAAACACAAAATCAATGTATGAGACCCCATTTTCTCAAACAAAATACCCCAATGTCTGAGACCCCATTTTCTCAAACAAAATACCCTTTTTATGTAGTGATTTTCTTATTACTCTCGCTTTGTCCAATAGTTTAGGATATAGAACCTCAACCCAAAAAAAAAAAACCATATATCTTAGAATAGTAACTTCAAACCAACAAAATCACATATCTACTCTTATAAATATGTTGCATGTGACACATCATGGGTGCATTACAATAATTGTTATCTAAAATGAGAGAACCCCTTTTAAATCACCTTCTTAGATGGTTGGCAAAACCTAATTCTTTCTTCCCAATTGCAATATTTAAAAAAAAAAACTCTCAAATACATATAGATACATTATTGATTTCCATATATATATACATATAATTAAAAAAAAAAAAAAATCATCTTTATTCCTTATTTTTAAAATTTACTTGAAAAAAATGTTATTCTATTTATAAAATATTAGTTAATATCTCTTATTAATAATATCTACACTTTCACATCAATCAAATGGCTAACTATATTTATAAAATAAACCTATTCTACCTATTTAAGTTATAATAAGGTACTTTTGACACTTTTAAAACAATTACCCATGACAAATATACACACAAGTATGATTATAAAAAAATGAAAATGTTTAGTGATAATGTACATCCTCACCTAAAAAGGATACGCTCTCGTGTTGAAGGACGGAACCGTGAAATTGATTTTGCTCCTTAATTTTCTTATAAGACAAAAATAAATAATTTTCTATATGATAAGGATAAAAAGTATATTCGTTTCATCTTTTCGTATGTTTAATTTAAAGTATTATAAATAAATGAATTATTTTTCACCGTTCGAATGTTCGATCGGAAGAGCTTTATAAAGCTGCGGAAGATATGTCACTCTCAAGAGTTATGTTCATAACCCAACACGCAATTTCAATGATTCAAACTCCATCGTTGTCACAGCGAATGGGAGGCCACTCCCCATATATCCATATATTCCACACAATTACTTGGCAAACTCTTAGAAGTTGCAAGGATCTTTTTATTATTTTTTATAGGGTAGGAAAATTTATTATAACTCAGATTTTTCTATTATTTAATCAAAAATAAAAAGTCATTACTTATTACGTTGATAGGCTTTTTCTTTGCTAGTTTGGAGTGAGTAAACACTGTTTATGCCAGCGAATAAAAAAACTTAAATATCACCCTTTTGATCAATAATATTTATCACCCTTCTGACCAATAATATTTTGTCATGTGTCTGTTGCTATGAACAATAAAATTTTACCAACTGTCCAAATTGTTATCACCCACGTATTCTGCTACTCCCTACTCTCTGTTTTTGCAGCGCTCTACCCTCATCCATATTGTACCCTCCCTTCCACTTTTCGTTTCAAGTGCCTCCTCTCTCAGAAGTTGTACCCTTCTCCTTCATCCTGTTCAATTCACTAGTCCTCTGCCATACCTCCAACATTGAATTTCACTGAGCACCGTTCACTGTGTCCCTCACATGGCGTCACCTGTGTTAAGGAGCGCTGCGATTCACAAGCCATCTCAAAGGAGATTTCTCAAAGTTGTAGTTTTGTTGTCGGTAAGCACATAAAAAGGAGTTCTGAAAAGAAATGGGAAATACATTGGATTTTTTTTAGTCATATCGATGTGGTCTTTAAGCATAAACATAGTAAGTATGAGAAAAAAGTTTTCTGAAGAGAAATGGGAAATAGGGGGCTTTTTCAGTCATATTTATGAGTAAGTTGAAGTTTCCCAATTCCCCTTAACATGGAGAGGTCTTCAACTTCTGCACTTAAAGATAAGTTTAGAAATGTTCGAACATATGAGGAGCAGGAAGAACCCATCTATCGCAGACCATGTGGATGGCAGTGCAGACAACCCAAATTATTCTGATACTGAAGATCAATCATGGCATTCGCAGTATACTTCAAAAGTCACAGTATACTTCAAAGGAGGAACTTATGATGATGAATATATTATTCTAATGCTTCCGACACTGGTATTGCATAAATGTCAGATCTCACATGGCGTTGTCTTCCCTATAGTTCTGATGTAGATCTTGAGAAGGGTCCTAACCTCGAGGTGAAGGCACCAGAATGGAATGTGTCCTTGTGATCAAGGGAGGAAATTAGACAGAATTGGGAGTCGGTCTGAGAAGGAGGGTAGAATATTCCATCTTACTCTGGAAACCAACCAAGAGGCAAGGGCATTTATTGTGTTGGGTTTTTCTTGCAAGGATGATCTGGATGCTACTCACAAGCAGTGTGCAGAGACCTGGTTCAAAATCAGGGGTAACAGGTTAGTTGTTTTTCCAAGTTACCATCTTTTTCTTTTTTAAGTATCTATACAGTGATTTCTTATTGGCTATAACACCTTAGACTCAAGTGCATGGCTTGATTTTATGTGTGCCTATTCCACTTGTTGTAGGTTCCTAGGTTTTATCTTAGATTCCTATCTATGTTACCAAAAACATGACTAGGGGACCTGTTTTTCATTTCGTTCATGTTGTTGTATCTTTTCCTGTCTTGACACTAAATTAGTGCATTTCTAATCAATTTTGCGACACAGGAAACCACCTGATATGGATGTTTTTCCAACTGCTAGTCCAGTGTGTTCATGAATCGCCTAGTGAAGCTCTTGCACAATGTTAAGTCCCTATATTAATAGTGTAGCCCCTTATTATTGTTAGTGTAAACCCCTTATTGTTATTATTTTACCCTTGTAACCCCCATTTTGTTATTATTGTGCCCTTAAATTATTATTGTTAGGTCGGCTAGGATTACATTGTGGCCCACTAGGATTACATTATGGCCCCATGGACTCCTATATATAGAAAGGAGGTTTTGTAAATTGTATCATCCAAGAATTGTTCATTTATGTAAAGTATTGGAGGTTTCCCCCTCGAAGTGGCTCATTTCTAAGGCGTTGATATCTCTTTTCTTCTCTTTTTGGAGCTGGTTACACAACATTTGGTATCAGAGGTTTGGATTCTAGGGTTTCGCTGCTCCAAACAGGTCATCGTGGAATTTTCGCTATAACTTTTTTTCTACGAAGTTTCAGACACTGAAATTTTTAGGGTGCGAAGAAAAAATCTTGAGGAAGCTTGTATAAAAATTTCAGAGTTTGGTTCGCAATAATTTCGGAGATATGATCTGTGGAAGTTAGGTATTTGTCGAGCTCTAAACGAGAGGGGAAGGGCATTTTGCACACTATTAAAAAATTTTTACGAGGGTTCGAGAATCTGAAATTCATGTGGTATAGTGCAATTTCGAAATCCTGAGGAAATTTTTCAAAAAATTTCAGAGCTTGGTTCGCAATATTTTTGGAGATATGATCTGTGGAAGGTAGTGCTTTTTCAGGCTCCTGAATTTCATCTCAAAGAGGTGATCGTGGGAAAAGTTCAATAACTCTCTCTCTGAAGATTGGATTGGAGTGCCGTCAAAAGTGGTCACAAGTACACAGCCTGTAGTTTCTTCGCTATCAATTTCGGAGACAAAGGACAAAACAGTGACACGTGGCAAGTCGTACAAGTTCGCTCTACTGAACCAGTCCAGAATTAGGTCATTGTGGGAGATTGGACACAACTTTGTGTTGTCTTGGAGAGAATCCAGTTTGATGGGGCTTTGTGGCATTGGAAAGAAAGCTTGAGAGGGCGAAAGGATACTACAAGAGCTGAAGATTGAATATTGAAGATTTTCAGTGCTAGAATAAATCAATTTTCAATATCGATCTCCTAAAAGCTAGTAAAAGGTGTGTATTTTTTTTTCCGAATTGCATAAGTCTTGTTTGAAGAATCAGGTTGAATTGATTCCAAGGGAATCTTGTAGAATAGATATCAATATTGGATTCTAAAATGGCCCCTAAAAAGAATTCAACACCCATTAAGCCTTCAGAAGGCTCTACTATGACGCATGAAGATGAAGAATGGCAACATGACATATCAAAATTGCGGTACCAAGTGCGACAAGCGCCGATCTTACGAGAAACAATTGAAGATGAAATAGATGGATTCAAGTAGAAATGGGTGTTAAGTTGGATGGTTTTTAAAGGATAAAAAATAATAGCAAATATGGATGATAAATTAGTGGAAGATCACATCGAGCATCAACAACTGAAGTTCCAACTCTCGAAGGATAACCCAACTTTGGTGCGAAATCTATGAAACAACGGGAAGATCAACAAGCATCGAAAGAAGTTGTGATACGGTCATAGAAACAAGACTCGAGAAGTACGATCAGTTTTAGAAGTATAACTTTGCCAAGTGGAAGAACTTACCCACTGAAGATTCTACATGGGAGGATGAGAATTTTATGCAAAAGCACCCAGAGCTACTCAAGCGTTGAGGACAACACTTTTTTTGAAGGAGAGGGGCATGTTAGGTCCCTATATTACTAGTATAGTCCCTTATTGTTGTTAGTGTAACCCCCTTATTGTTATTATTGTACCCTTGTAACCCCCATTTTGTTTTTATTGTGCCCTTAAATTATTATTGTTAGGTCGGCTAGGATTACATTGTGGCCCACTAGGATTACATTATGGCCCCATGGACTCCTATATATAGAAAGGAGGTTTTGTAAATTGTATCATCCAAGAATTGTTCATTTATGTAAATGTACTGGAGGTTGCCCCCTCGAAGCGGCTCATTTCTAAGGCGTTTACATCTCTTTTCTTCTATTTTTGGAGCTGGTTACACAACACACAATACAAAGTTTCATGGCGTTGGTATGAGGAGGTTAGAACTTCTTGATATTGAAGGCATGCACTTGAAAACCGTATTGGAGAGGGTGCAGTCACCAAGTCTAATAAGGCTCCACTGACTTGGTTGTCCAGAATCTTCACTGCCTCCCTAGATTCCAATGAAGGACTTGAGGGTTTTACAGGTGTGCGGTACTGTATTGAAAACTTTGTGGCATGGAAAATCACAAGTGTGAAGATCGTTGAGTCAAAGTTTGGCATTTTGAAGGGCGTCCTTTAATTATAATAATTTAGAGTTTTTGAGTTTTTAGTTGGAAATGGGTGAAATTTTTTTTTGGTTTAAATTATATTTTGTTGTTGTTCAAAATGGATTTTTAATTAAAAAAGAGGTAACTGGAATTTCTAATTGGAAAAAACGTAACTGGAATCAACCATATGTAAAACATTTTCTCTGTCATGACAAAATGTTGTGTTTTTTCTCCTTCAAAAAATTTCGAGTCTGTAAAATGTTGTTTCTCTTGATTTGATTATTCGATGTTTTCCAGCCATCTTATTTCCATTCGGTTAAACCCATATCTTTTTATATCAAAGAATTTCATTGTGTGTTTGGTGATGGTATGAATTCAAATGAAGTACTATTTGATATTAATTTTAATGATGGATATTTCTGTATGTGAAAATGATTTAATTCGAGCTTGTATACTACATATAAGTTAAAATACTAAGCGATCTAAACTCTAAGTATCATGAAATTATTGAAATTATTGAAACTTTACATAATCATATAACCCTAATATAGTGAATGAATGCCTCATAAGCTTGACTGCCCTAATGATTTATGGAAACAGTTTGATTTTTTTATGATTTGAATTTGTTGCATAATGCACTAAAAGGAAAAGACCCTCTAGCGGAGGTTATAAAGGAGGTTTTTAGTGTTATAAAATTGGCCAAAATTGTCAAAAAAACATATTCTACCACATCCATTTCTAGTAATGGAGGTTTTGGTGGA